>JAOEHY010007505.1:0-50821 GCA_025447955.1 Psilopsiagon aurifrons | reverse complement strand
CGGGCGAGGCGGCCCCGCGCGGCCGTGTGGCACACACCGCCCCCCGCCTGAGCTCCGTCCGGGGCGGCGCATGCTCAGTGCGCAACCGGCGCTGGCGCTCCGCCACACGGGAGGAGGCGGGCCAACGAGCCTTGAAGCGCATGCGCGGGCAGCGGCGGGTGCGCCCCCCTCCTCTCCCCCCCACTCCTCTTTCCCGATGCGTGTGTATGTGTGCGAGGGAGGGAGGCGGTGAGTGCGTGCGGGTGGCGGCGCGGCCCGCGGGCGGAGCGCAGCCCGCAGCCCCTCCAGCAGCCGGAGCGGCTTCCCCATCCTCGCCCGCCCCCGCTCATCCTTCCTCCTCTCGCAGGTGAGCAGGGCTGTCGCGGGGAGGAGGAAGAGGAGGGGGAGCCGCGCGGCCGGCAGTCGCCTCCGAGGGGAGCTGCGGTGGGACTCATTGTCCGGCTCTTCGGGGGAGGAGAGAAAAGGAGGTTTAGCCCCGGCAAGCACGCCGGGCCCTGAAGGGCTGCCGGCCTGGGATTGGAGGCGCGCGGTCCCCTCCCAGATCCGGGGAGGGTCCCGGCCCCCACCCGCCGCCGGCCGGCTACTCGCTGAGCCGCGCCGTCTGCTGCCCACCTGTCGCCCGCCGCCTCAGGGCGGGGGGCGGCGGGGAACGGGCGCTGACCCCGCGGACCGGGCCGGCGGCTCGACAGCGCCCTCTCCCCCGGCAGCGTGTGTGTGGTGTATGTCGCGTGACGGCGCTGCCCGGGCCCCACGGCCGTGCTGCGGGATGGAGCGGTGCGTGGCTGTGGGGCGAGCCCGGAGCGCGCCTCCAGCCATTTATCCTCTCCCTTCGACGCTACCCGCGTGAGGGGCCAGAGAGTGGTGTGGGGGGAAGCTGCTTGTCTGTAGAGAGGCCTCGAGGTGTGGGGCGGTAGTAGCACGCCAGCGAAGGAGGCGTGGTGTGCGTGTGTGTGAAGGGGTAGAGCCGTGTTCCCGTGTGGGTCACCGGACTGTGCTACGGTGAAGCCTGAGGGGCCCTGAGAGACGACAGGGCGGAGGAGGGTGGGTGTAGTTGAGCGATAGTGCTGTCCAGTCGGCCTTCCCCGGGGGGGCTGGGGCACCTTCCTGTTTAGTGAGGCCGAGTTAACGTGATAGGAAGTGCAGGGCAGCAAGACCCCGAGGCACACGGGTGAGGTTGAGAGGGGCACTCAGTGTTCACACCGCGTAGTGTTTCTTTTATATAAAATGGATCAGTTCAGAGCGCCAGGAATGCATTGCCTTGCTGTAGACAGAGCTGCTTTAAGGGGCGGACAAATAGGTGCTATTTGACATCAGGAGAGCTTGGTGTATTTCTTTCCTGTCAGCAGGTACTGGAAAAGCAATTAGATAAATTTTAAACCAGGATAAGTGGTGATGGTAGGCAGTAGTTTGAAGTCACTTGTTGCCATGTGTTTAATAGTAGTTACTAGCTTGGTGAAATTCTGCGGGTATGTTTGTCTATTTGAAAGATCTCTGTACTGACAAAAGGTATCTTTGCACACTGGTGTTATTCCTCTCCTCCCCTTCTCCTTCCCCTTCTGTTCCTATGCTAAACTGTGGGGTTTGGTAATCATAGATAAAGGAGATCGGGGGCTATTCCTTATCAGATAGGTTACGGCAATCACATGTTTTGTAGGCCTACAGTTTTTGAGTTTCTTGACTGGAACATGTCATGGGATGCACAGTGATTATTTTATTTTCTTATCACTGCCTGCCTCTGCAGCTGACTTGCTTTTAGTAGTATTCTAGTGATGTTTTGTTTGTAAGTGAAAGGGGCTTAACTTTCTCTTCATGTCAAACGGGTTTGCAACGTTTTTGGTACACAGACTTACTGTGTTTTTAGTGGTTGTGCAAATTTTTGTTTAATGAACTTCAACTCACCAGCTTTTTATTTTTTTAATCTTTATTGGGTCTCAGCAGACCATTAGAAATAATACATGGATCACAGGTTGGAAACTACTCACCCTGATGATTCTTTTGTATTTCCTTTATGCAAATGGTTTAATTTTTGACCCTTTTGAAACACATCATATGTGGAAAAATGCATTGTTTCCCAGAGAATTCTTTTGACAATGTAGATGCTTTTTTTTTTTTTTAATGTGTTATTATAAGGTTTAATATCTCTGATAATATTACCAGAGGACTTCCACAGGCACCTCTACATGATCTGTACTGTCTTGGGCCCTACTTCTATACACTTGGATGCCAAAACTGCTTGGGTCAGTTGGTGCCATCAGGTACTACAGTGTAGTAATACAGAAGTTGATACTTGCTTATAACCTTTACGAGCAGTGTCTCATGTTACTCTGAAAAATAATTCAAGCTTCTGGGATAAATAATTAAATTGCATTTGTGTTTGGTGGTTTCGCTGTTTGTGGTTTTGTTTTTTTCTAAGGGAAGTCTTTGAGGCCCTTAGTGACATGGTTTAGTGGTGAACTTGGCAGTCCTGGGGTAATGGTTGGTCATAATGATCTCAGAGGTCTCTCCAGCTTAGTTGATTCTATGATCGCTTGCAGAAGCAAAACTAGTACTGTTTTGTACCGCCTCTGCGCGTCCCTGCTTGTGGGTTGACCGGTCTTTCTCAGAAGTTTGCTGAAGCTAGGTCACTTTTTTTGAAAGAGTGCCCTCTGGTGACATCTGTAGAGAAGCACTCCTGCTACTTTGAAATTCAATATTGCTCCCAACAAGGCTGGAGGGGTATTCTGCGCTGAAATGCTAGTGTGGCATGGCTGAGATGGGGGATGAGGAGTTGTTTGCAAATATATGTGGAAGATGTACAGCAGTCACTTGGAGCTTGTTAGCCCCCTTTTGTGAAATACTCTACCTTGTAATTTATTTTACTGGATTTTGATGAGGAATGTTTGATTCCTCAGTCTAGGCAGAGAAAGGAAAACAAACCCACAACCCAACAACAAAATAAAACCCTCTTCATGAGGTTGAGTGGTTTACTCTCAGGTGTTTTTCTTCCTCTGTAACCTGCATTTGTACAGATTTTTTTGACAGATCCCTTGCTTTTAACACTTGTATCTTGCTAATGACTGTTAAGATTAAAAATCTCAATCTTTAGATATAATCTTAATCTTGATGCTGCTCAGCAACAGTGAATAAGAATGAAGATATAGACCTAACTCTTAATTTCAGTTACTCGTGTAAACTGTGATTTTTAAAATTGCCTGTATTCATAATAAACATCTTCAAGACCTCAGGAGGCTAATGAAGTCTTAATGTGCTAATGTTCTCCTTGACACATCTTTGAATATTAAAAGATTTGCATTTATAAAGACACACCTCCACCTTAAACAGTTTCTTATTCTGTTTTTTTTTGTTGGTTTTTTTTTCCCTTCTTTGAGATTAGGGATTAATCTTTTCCTTTATGTTTGTTTGGAGCTGAGTCATGTGGGCTCCTCCTTTCATTCAATAAAGCTGAGCAGGAAACTTCCTTTAGGGGTGGGGAGTGTAATTTGATGTATTTTATTAAAGGATGAGGCATCAAAGGCATGGTATATTTCTGATCTGAGTGTTGTTTATAGCCCTTGTTAGCAGAGAGACTTAAAAATGCATTTTCGAAATAATGAGAAAACATTACTGTTAATATCCTTTACATTTAAATACCTGGAACTGCTGCAGAAGAAATAATCTTTTCATATTCATACATGCATAGTATTTATTGCTTGAACAGAAGCTTTGTGGGCTTCATGTTTTGCTTCTTTATGAACTAATTACCTTGAAAGACTGCTGAAGCAATAGTCTTGATGTTACAGTTGGCTGTTTTTAAGTACATGCTCTGTATGCTTAGTCCTCTAGAATGTGTGGCTGCAGCTCTTACTCCTTTACTCTTTACTCCCTAAAGGCCTCATAGGACTCCAGGGAAAATGGCATTGCAAGCCTTTTTATGGGCAAGCTGGTACGACCCAGTATTCTGCCAAGCAGAAAGGGGACATCTGAAGTAAAAGCTAGAGCAAGGCGGCTGTGAGGTGTCAGAGGGCTTGTAACTCTTGCTGTTGCAGTGGCAGTCCAGTCTCTAGGCTAAGCTGGTGGCAGCAGCTTTATGCAGTCGGGTGGAGCCATGTGAAGCGGTGAAGGTAGCATGAAAAAGGAGAGGGTGGCCTGGAGTCACAAAGGGGAAGACAAGTTCAGCAGCATGGCATGTACTGAACATTGGAGGTTTTTGCTGTGACTTTGAAAAGTTAACATGGTGTGATGGTCATTGAACCTGCTTGTTGGCTGAGGAAGAGGGAGACTGTTTCCTGTCTGTATTCTGGTTATAGGAGAGTTGGTTTAGAAAAACTGACTCTTTCACTGAATCTTAGAGCATAGCAAAATAAAGTACCGGGAATTCTGGTGGGCTAACACGAAAGATTTTAAAATACAATGTTTGTGATGACCATGAAAGGTTAATGTTTGCTCTTTTGGGCTTGCTGTTCTGAGGTGTGCTACTCTCTAGTACACTTGCAGCTGCTCTTTTCAAACCTCCTTAGAGGCTTCCAGGTGGGTTGTAGACTGTCATATGGCACAAATGGTGTCTTCCTTCAACCACTCTTGGACGAGCCTTGACAATGCTTTCAGAATCTTTACTATCCCAGCTTTATTGTTAGTGTAATTTTCTACATGGCTGTAACTTAAGTACAGAGAAATGAGTTTCCATGTTTGTTGTGTGCCTTTCTGTAAGCAAGGATAGGATTCACTTTTCCTTCTCTGCCTGTGTGGTCTTATGATCCTGACAAGAACAGCCGTTTAGGTAGAAGAACTGTGGGGCAGTAATGCTAGGGGGAAAAAAAGAAAAAAATGTGAAAAAGTGTGTAACTTGTAGGTCCCAGAAGCTTTGCCTGTATTTCTATAGGGCCGCACTGGTCAGGCTGTTTTTCTGGCTCTTTGTGGCAGCATCAAGTGCATCAACAAGTCAAGGTTTCCTGCCCCAGAAGATTTCTGGCTTTGCTGCAGTGCGCTCTTCTGACTGACACAGAGAAGCCCAGGAGCTGCTTAGTCAGAATATCAATAAACATGCTTGTGAGCCCCTCATATGCATTATATTTGTGATTTAAGAACCTGCTTATTTCTCAGTGGTAAAGAGCAGCCTCTTTTTGTTCAGATTAAGCATGTAACAGTTGATCTCGTGCCAAATCTGGGGTATGAGCAATGATTTGTTGCTGCTTGATGGTTAAATGGAAGCCCTCTCCTTTTCCCTTGCTAAGGCAGATTGCTTGTAGTCCCCTCTGGTAGGATTCACCCATGTGCAAACCCATAAGAATAGTTAGTTATTCTGTTTCTTTGAGGTGTCAGACCTATTCTCCATGGCTGTTTCAGAATTTCATTTATATGTATGCCTGTGGATTCATTTCATAGGCAATGTAAGCTTTAGATTGGAAGTGAACTGGGAGAGGCATATGCCTTCCCTATTTTCTCCAGTCTAACTGGGGAGACTTTCAGTCTCCCCCATATGTTGAAGGTGTGACCACAACAGTTATGTAGCTGAGTGCCACATCAGCATGTGGTTGAGATTTGAACATGGGTTAGAACAAGCTGGCTGAAGTTCAATCCAGATAAAATATACATGATGATGCGGATGTAATTATCAGCCTTCCTAATTGGAGGAGTGCATCTGCCATTAGGTAGAAGTGTTAGTGCCCTCTGGTGACTTTGAGTTTATTAGTCATTGTTCTTAGCAATCATATTGAAGCAGTAAAGTCAGGGATGGTTTTATTTTGGGGTTTTTTTATTTTTTTAATTTATTTTTTTTTTAAATCTTTGACTGAAAGATTGAGACTTCCTAACCTGATTAGAGCTCCCTAGAATTTGAAGTAGTCTCTTCCCCTCCTCCCGTTGGTTTTAGATTATTATAGCAGTTCCTAGTGCAAGTAATGAAGTGTAACTTGGGGAGAACTTGTGTCAGTTAAGGAAGAAAGAAGAGCATGCCCAAGAATAACCAGAAATGCCAGAGAAGGAGACTCATTCTTAAGCTTGGTATGGGGTCCTCTGCTAAAAAGTGTTCAGTGATTTTAATCATTTAGTGATTTCTTGGAGCTCATGAGTCTTTTCACTTATACTGCTTGTACTGTGTGTCTGTTGGCTGTCTGAGGGCTGAAGCGCTCTGAGTGAAAGAGAGGAAATGTGTAATGGGGGCTTGTAGAGAGGAAGTTTGATACGTGTAACTCCAAAGAGATTTGGAGGCAAAATGTGATGCAGAAGGTTTTGCTGTCTTTGGCGCCATCTCAGTAGGAGATGGGCGCTGGTACTTCAGGATATGTATGTGTTACCTCTTTTTTTCTCTTAAGGAGCTGTAGTATTGGCAGCAATTAATTATGCCTGAAGTGACCCAGGACTGGCTATCAACTCTTTGGCCATTGTTGTAGTAGTCTGACATTAAAAGCTGTTTGATTTGTGCATCCCTCATTATTTATTAAGGGACAGCTTTGAAATTTGGCTCTCCTCACTGAGATTGGTTCAGATTGATCATGCTTTTGAAGTTGATCTTTAAAAAAGATCTTTTTTAAGTTGAAAATGTATTTCTTAGATAATGGTGGCTAGAAGAACTGGCAGAGATCCTGAAAAAATTATCTTAATGCAGTTTATAAATTGAATCACTTTTATCATGTTATTTAGGTGCCCAGGGTTTGGGATAATTGTCTAAACTACAGTATTATATTTTCATTTAGATTCAGAATAAGTGGTGTAATCTCACAGAGTGACTGGAGTTGGACCAATAAGTGAATAAACAGGACTAGTAAAAAGCAGCTTTTCTGCTGTGATACAGCCTTTTCAGGTTAATGTGTAGGTAGGCGGAAGCCTTCATTGAAAAGCTGAAAGTCCCAATTTACTAAGTTTTTCTTTGTGAGCTTCATGTCCAAATCTGCATCAGAAGAGGCATGGAAGCACAGGTTGACTTGTGACTTTTTAGTTTCATGTAGAACCTGATTTTATAAACTCTTTCAACAAGTTATGTTTCTAGTCCACTTGTTTTATTGCCAAGTTTTTTGTTTAATCTTCTAATTGTTCTTAAGTTCTTTTACTTACTTGGTAATGCTGGGCTCCTATACAGTTCTAACTAATTTAAATTGGTTTATAATTTAGTTAGGTAGTGACCCTGCATACATTGGGGCAGCTTATTTATTGATGGCTCACTTCTCTCACTGCTATGGCAGAAATACTAGTAAACTTAACTGCATGAGGGAACTTAACCTGGCTAGGGTTTTTTCCCCCTCTTGCCTTGTTTTTCAGTTTGATAGTTTCCCCAGACTGTTTATTCTTCAGCCGTACAAAATCTGTCTCTGATGTCATGGCAGAAAAAAGGAATGAAAAAAAAAGGCAATTAAAAAACCAGAAATGACTGGCAAGTATAAAATCAGAGTTCCCATAAAGCAACTGAAATCAATTAGCTGAATTTGTTGTCCCTTTGTGTGATTTTTGAGTGCTGATTTCTGGTATTAGAGGCCAAACTCATCTCTATCCTGAATCTCTAGCTGGGTGTTCAAGTCTGTGAGCTTGTGGGAAAAACTTCTGAGTTTCAGATTTCATGCAGTAATATTTGAGGCATGATAGGGTCTTGTGACATTTCTGAAAACTTTTGCAGAAAGTTAAACTTGACAGTCGCTGTATCTTTTAGAGTAGGCTGAAATGGGAATAATGTTGGTGTTACTGGGAATTTGATAATACAGCCTTTTTTCTGATCAAGCAAAAAGTAATCCGGAAACCTCTAAAGTATTTGGGGGATTCCAGAAATATTTGCAATATGATATATTATAGCACTTATTTGTGTGAGGTGTCAGAATGCTGCTGGGATCATGTGTACATCTTACCTTAGGTGTACATCTTGCTTTTTGAAATGCACATAAATTGTTTGAGGTGCTAAATCAATAAAAGGAAAAAAAAAAAAAAAGAATTAGGTTACTCTCCCCCCTATTAATGCATCACTGTTTTGTGCTGTCACTAATTAGTAACTCTAAGATAATGAGGTGTATAGATAAAGCATATGGTTAAGTGGATGACTCATAGTCCTATTTCCTCCCCTACTCTGTGTCACATAATTAACTTTCTCTGTGTGGTTAAAGGGCACCTGAACAGTGCTGCCATTGCTAGCAAGTCCAGACCACTCTGCTAATAGCCTTGTCTTTGAGTATCAGCCAGTTTTCCCATGTGCTTTATTGGTAAGTATACCTGAGTAGTGGCAGCTATCTCATCTATATTTAGCATAATAGTCATGTACTTTTAGACTAACCAGTGTGTTTGGGCGTTAGTTCTCAGGCTTGTCTTGTAAGTGCCTTTAAATAATTTTTATATTCTTATTGATCAAACTTTTATGGAAATATGCCAACATGCACTTTGGAAAGGAGTAATGTATAAGAAGAATAGAATCAGTCCTTCCTTGTAGTTGGAATGATCTTCAAATATCTTCTGGAGCTCAGAGTGCAAAATTACTGGAGGCTTAGCAGAGTTCTTCTTAGCTGGACCCTTACCTGAAAAGCATGAACGTGGTCAAGAGTAAGCAGCCTGAAACTTAAGATGTTTGTTAGGACAGATAAAACCTGGGCCTTGTAGATCTGTCTTAATAGAGGATAAGAATAAACATTACCTAAGTATAAGGCTTTTATTACTTTTTAATATGCTGTACATGGTATCAGGTGTGCAGTTTCTAATGAAGCTGGTTTCTCATGTCCCTCCATGGCAGAAATTTTTTTGCTACTTTCTGTTTGAAAAGTGCTTGACTAGCCACTCTTTGTTGGCTGGTTGAGTGCCCTACTGGTTATACATAATTTCTTGTAATCCTCCTTTGTTGTGGTGGTTTTGCTGTTGGTTTTTTATTCCTCCTCCTCTGCCCCTTGGTCTGGGCCTATTTTGGATTGATTTTGAACTTATTTTGCCAGTTAAATCTTTCATAATAGATTTTGGTGTTCTTAATTATGTGCCTTGCTAAAGGTGCTTTTCTCCTTACTAGTGAACAAAAACTTTCTTTCTAATCCACTCATAGTAACAGATAATTTATAATGGTACTTTGGACAAGTTCATATTGTGTTACATTGGACAAAGCCTTCATTACAAATATGCTGAAGGTAGTAGTACCAAATTGTAATCTCATTAAATAACTGTGATTCTTCAGTCGTGTTTTTAATACCTTTTAGCTATGATCTACACAAAAAAATTATATGTGGAAGTTGTTCAGCTCTACAGGTAATACCTGTTTAAGTGTTCAGAGTGTCCACCCAGAATACTTCTAAGAGAATTTGGAGAGGAAAAAAATGTTAATAAAATCATAGTCGGGAGATCAAACAAAAAGGCAAGCTTGATACTGTTTTCACATGAGGTGGCTGCCAGATGTACAGTGTTTTGTAAAATTGAAAGCATATTAAAGTGACATTAAAGAAGTGGAAAAACTCGTTTTGAGGTAGTGTTTGTTTACCTTTGAAGAACAACAGCTAAGGAGATAGTGTGTTTTAGGACCTGCTTGCAGGTAGTGCTTCCTCAGTGTCTGCATGTAATGGCTTGCCCTTGCACTTAGTTAACTTGCTGACTTTTTTTGTTTGTTTTAAATGTGGATGGGGTCTGTGTGATGACAACTGTATTTCATGCTGTGACTTGTGTTTGATACTTCTGCAAAGTCAGTCTTGACTCCTATCTGAAACTGTCTCATGGTGGAAGGTCTTCTTTTCTGGGATCTAGTGCATGTTTCAGAAAAGGTAATTTAACTTTCATAAAAGAAGTGTTCATAGAAGTCTGTGTGTAAGCTAGCACTCAGGGACTTTGGTTTGTTAAAGAGGATTGTCTAAAAATGGTCTGTTAGAGATCAGCAGTCAGACTTGCTTTAGTTTCTTCTCTCTTCGGTAATGAATGCTGTATCACTAGGAGAGGGAAAAGGAGTATCTTCATATTTGTTGTTACATGATCCCATATTTTTTTTTATATACAATGGAAAGTAATAAACTATTTAAGGTAACATTATGCTGAGGCATCTAGAAGCTTACAAAAAAATCTTGTGGTTTTGGTTTTGTCCTGTGAAATTGAGCACCTTCCCTGTTCAATTTGATTAGCCTATGGAAGAAAACTGAAACATCCACAGGTGTGAAAGCAGCATGTGCTTGTTATAAGTCCAAAGTGAACATATGCAAAATGGGTATGATTCTTAAACAACTTTATACTTAGAGTAACAGAGGTATATGTGCTAATGATTTGAGGTTAACCTAGTTTTGTTGAGGAATAATTCTTAATCTAAGTTTTGTAACTTAGTTATAAGACATGAAAGAGATAAATTGAAAGGGTATTGCTGAGGCCAAAAAGCCTTTTATAAAGGATAGTTTAGTGAAATCTGTTGGGCAGATAATTCAGGGGTGTGTTGTATTTGTTATGCTAAGTTTGATAGATATAGAAATCTAGTTAGCCTATGTTAAGTGATACTGTTAAATAGGGAAGCTTGTTTGATAAATAATGCAAGTAGCTAACATGAAAGGTGTCTTGCTAAGGTATTGTGCCCATAAAACTTCTGTTAAATTGTCTATTTGTAAACGAAAGCATGTTGTAGAGAAGTTAAAGGTTTTTATTATTTCAGCTGTACCTGTTTAAAAAAACAAAGAAAACAAAGAAAGTAAACTCCAAACCGATCTGTTTCGTGACTTTAAAAAAATTCCATGATTTTATATATTTACCCTAATTCTGTGAAGTCATAGTCCTAAGTGGAAAACAGAATTAGGCAGAAACAAGTTAAAGAATATGGACAGAAGTGAGATCTCTCCAGTGAACAGGAAAAAAAGTCTTCCTGTGTTGTCTTGGGATATGCTGGAGTTTGTGTTCCTTTTACATGTCGTATTTCTGTATGTACTGTTACTGTGTGTTAAAAATATCTTCTTGATTTTACTTGTCTAAGTGAGGGAGGGAAGATGGGGAGAAGTGGTGGGCTTCAGTAATGGAAGTTTTTGTTGCAGGTCTCTTTTCTCTGGTGTCATCTTTCCCTATTACATTCCAGGTCATTAAAGGAATTGGATATCGTCCCCCTCCCCTCTTCCTCCTCCCCACCACCTTCGGCCACAGAGCGTGTTTCTGTTGTCTTACCAGACTGGATCCTTGGTATTTCTTTGCAGCTTTTTCTGTGTTCATGATTCTCCTAATGTTGGTAGAAGTGCTTTGCTTACAGGAAGAAAATTACAATCTTTTGGCAAAGAAGGCCAACATTCTTTGATGTTACAATCCTCAAAATTAGAACACACATTTTGGAAGAGAAAAAGAGGTCTTGCCTAGGTTGGAGATAACATTTGCATATTGTGTTCTTTAGGGGGATGGGGCTGGGTTAGGCATGCGATTAAGTCCCAGAGCATGTTAATGTTGTATTTGCTGTATTCCTCAGTGAGGGAGCTGGTTGATGTGTCAGCGTCTGTGGCAGAGCAGCTCCACTGCCCGCTGTGTGATAGCTTTGTCAGATTTATAATGTTTAATAGCCACACGCAACTCGGGTGGAAAACCGCACTCTTTGTGGGAAAAACTAGATTCTTAGATTGGAAAGATCTGTGCATCACTATGAATATTGCATTTAAATTAGTAGCTGTTTTCTGAGGTTGTTTTTCACTGTCTTGGAGGTAGTAGAGGATGAATTTGTGCAGCTCATTAAAATATTTTAGCTTTTAAGTGTTTAAAATGTCTTGTGGGTTTTGTTTGTTTTTTAAGTTTTCTGTTTTTTAAATAAAGCTGTTTCTAAAGTACATACTACTTGCCAAAAGCACACCAACCATGTTGTGTCTAGTGACTTCAGTAGTATTTCAACTGTAAGGTACCAGTAATCTTACTTATGGTGTGACTGGCTCTCCTGTATGTTTAAGTAGCACTAATGACCAAAATGAACCTCTCCAACCCAGCAAGCTGAATATGAAACCAACTAAAACATTACAGTATTTTTGAAGCACAGCCAAGCTATTGGTGTTATCAGCCATTCTTTTCACCTCGCTTCCTGGTAGTATAGAATGCATAACCTGATCGCTGAATTGGTGTGGTTTGGGGTTTTGTTGTTGTTTCTTTTTGTTTTGGTGGATTTTTTAAATTATTCTCTAATAGGGATGCTTCTGGCTTTGAGACAACACTGAAGCATCTGAATTTATTTAAGTTACAGTGTATGTATCTTGATTGTAGGAAAAAATAGCCGTGTATTAATTTCTTTCACCAAATTATTTCTAGTTCCATATATTCATAGGCAGTATCAGTTGAATCTCTTAAGGTGGTGACACCATGAATTGTTGGAGTATCAAAGCACTGAAATCTTTCGTCAAAGACTACTAGAAAAAGTAGGCACAGGTAAGGGCTTGCATGTACTCAGTCTTTGCTCTGTCCTTTAATGATACACACCTGATATGCTGTTACTTGCTTATTTGACTATTGTTTCATAGCATGGAAGGTTGCAGCTTTTCTCTCCTGTTCCTGATTGTGGCTTTCTGTCACCTCTACACCTCATTTTTCAAAAAGACCTTTAGCTTTTTTAATAACATTCACCCACTCTTTTTGGAATCTAAAAAATATACAAAAAATTCATGTCATCAAGAGCAAGAAATGAAGTAGATTGTGTGTTTTGATTGTGCTTGAACAGTATATTTGGATATACTTCTTTCTTTCTGAACCTACACACTATTCTAATTAGATCATTAAGTCTGTTTGTGTTTTCTTTAAACTAGAGAATCTGAATACTTTGGGGGAGGCACCTGGTCCTCATCTAGTCCACACTGTTGCTTGGGGCACAGTGAAGGCAGTTTATTATTAGAATCATTTGAAAATACTGCAATGTAAAGTGTTTTAATATGTCTTGTATGTCAGCAAAGAATACCTTCAGGAATTAAAAATTTATGCAATTTTTGCACTGGAAATCAAATTCACTTCTTGCCACAGTGTTGCAGTGGCAAAGTAACTTGTCTTAAACTCACAATAACTGGGCATTAAAAATGCCCAATTTTTTTTTTAATCCCCCCCCCCGAATTTGAAAGCACAAAATTTTGCACTGCATAATTCTCCTCCAACAGGCAGCCCATGGGCTGTGGTCTGCCTCTGCAGGGCAGCAAAACAGTCCTGCTGGTAACTGGGTTCCCTGTTCAGCTCTCCCAGCTCAGCTTGTTTCCCAGCATATCTTTCTGTTCACGGGGGCTTTTTTGTTGCAAGGCTGTTCCCTGTTTGGTGTGCACTGTCTGCTTGTATTTATTCTGTCAACAGATATCCTTGCATCTCCAGGAGAAGGATGGTTTGATGTCAGTAGTGATGAAGCAGTATGAAATCCTTGTCCAAACTGTAACTTAGGCTAATGGCTCCAAATACTTTAAGTGTTCTTCAGACCCTTTCAGTTTTTTTGTATCAGTCATGGCCTTTTTTTCATTTCACCTACTCAAGGTAAATCTTGCTTGATGGCAAAGATGCTTGTCTTGGCCAAGCTGTGTATTAATTTAGGTGGCTGAATTTTTTATTTTTTTAAATATAAACTTAAAGCTCTTCAGGCAGCAATACAGGGCATGACAGGGTCTCAAAGAAGTGTTGTATTTTCTTTTAGATGTGGTAAAGAATTAGCTTTTGTTGGTTTGTCCAGAATGGCTTATCTCTCTTGCTTAAGAGTAAGCCAGTGCTGTTAATTAGTTTGGGCAAAAATACTACCTTTTTGTAGAAGGGGACGGAATTCCAGCAAGCTTTCCTGCCAGAAGTTGCCAAAAGAGCTTACCTGGTAGTTTTTTTAGGATCTGAGAATCTTTGCTATCTGTGATTTCCTCAAGATTTGCACTGTTTGTTTTAGTACTGGTGGTTTTGGTGGTCCTACAAAGGAAAGCAAAGCATTTTCTAATCACCATGCTAAGATTAGAGATTTCAGCTGTTTGTACTAACTGAAGTTGGTTTATAGTTTATTGCTGTAAAACAATAAATTTACATTCAAAATGTCATTCACCCCCAAATCTCTATGTTGTGTCATTGCTCTTTGACCCAAGTTTTCAGCTTGCGTGTTATCTGCACTTAAATAAATTTTTAATGCATGCATCCATTGATTTGACAGAAATGGACACAGCTGCATTTCATAAACTGAAGGGTATATTTAAGTAATAATTATCCAGTCTTCCACTTGAATGTCTCAAATATCCAAGTAGAATTTGGATAGGGTATTGCTTGTGAATTTACTATGCTGAGTTCATAGCGCTGGAGTAATCTTTAAAATCCTTTATCATTAATCATTACCCTGAATTTATTTTTCTGTTTTGTAGCAAGAATTTGAGGCTTGACTTTACTACCATTAGAGGTATATAAATATTTTGGCATAGTTGGTTCTCATGCTTTGCCAGCTATGCTCTTCAAATTAATGCTTGCCTTATGCCTCAGTGTCTTTTTGGTGCCTTCTGAAAAACATTGTATTCTACATCAGTTATACAAGTTCTACAAACTCTAGATATTTATTTTGTCATTCCTTCTTTAGAGCAGATTTTTTCATCAATAATGTAGATAGATGGCTAAGAAATAGCTCCATCAGGACTCTCATTTGTACTGCCCATTTACCTGAAATCACATTTAGTTTTGCTGGTGATTCAACTGTTGATGTTAGTGTGCAAGAAGTACAGTAGATATACCAGAATTTCAAGCCTTGAGATGTTCCTGTCTCCTTTGAGTATCTAAAGAGACAAGATTTCCCTGTAATCTGTAAGTCTGTTTTGAAAACAAGAAAGTCTGATACAATATTAAAAATACACTACCCCATTCATGAAAATATTTACTCCAAATTATTTCCGTTGAAGTGAATATGTGCTTGATCTCTAATTTGAGGCTCTTTGACTAGGTCACTGACATATGGTTGGGCCAGCTGACAAATTCCCCCTGGATTTAGCTGGACATTCTTGAACATGTGAAACAAGTTTCCAGCATCCATTTGGTTTGATAAAAGTCCTGGATTTGAATGAATTAACTTGGATTTACTTGTTTTCAGTATCATGCTTTGCTGGTCAGCAGTTGCTGACTGGTCTTGGGTGAAGCAAAATATTTAGTATTAAACTATTGGTATTTGGCTCTTTACCTGTTCTCATTAGTTTCCGGATTTACTGGAGTTCTCCTGAAGTGAGTTAGAAATGTGGGGAAGATGTGGATGCTTGGATAGATAAATAACTGGCTTGTGTCTCGCTTGTAGAAGTTGGATACTCTGAGCTTGATACACTTTCTTAAACAGCTGCGGTGGATAGTGGCACAGCAGAAAATCCAGCTTTCTTCCCCAGATGTCTGCTGTGGTTCTACAGGATACTCGTTATACTGAATACAGGCAATTCATATGGTACTAGATGATTTTTTATTTTTCTTTCCTGTTAGCACCATTTCTATAGCAACCATGCAAACTTCCGTATCAGTGCATGATGTTAAAAAAGGAATAATTGTAGAGAGCATTGTTGAAATGTTGTCATCAGAGGTGTTAATGATAAAGACTACTCATCTGTCTGAAAGCTGAATTTTAGAAGTATTGTGTGTCTTCGAGAAAGATCCTCATTGTCTATTAATGGCATTACAAAAAATACAGTAGAATGTTCTGTCAACAGTCATTTTCCTGAATGAGAAAGTCAGGCATTCAATGTGGGACGAGTTTTGCCTTCTTTTTCCTGAATGTAATTTTGTTTTGTCTTATTGCACAAAGAAAGTGTGCAGTTGAGCTGGTGAATGTAGTGAGTCTTTAATTCTGTGGATTTGGAGGCTGTTATTCAGCTACAGTTGGTACTTCATCATCTCTCGCTTGTTAAAAAGCTATCTCAGGATGGTTTGATCATCTTGGTTTTGATTTGGCTGTTCACACTTTTAACTCTATGCTTAATGCCTACAGAAGATTATGCAATGAGTTCATGGATATTTGAGTTTTCATCTACATGTGTATGTTTATGCAGAATATTCATTCTAGATCCTCAGCCTGTTTTCATCATTGTTTTTAATTTTATGTGCTTTTGGAATGTGAGTTGTGATTGTTGGTAGCCTATTGACAGTAACAAAGCTCATGCCATCAGTTGTCATCTCTGTTTCACAACTTCTAAGTGTGCAGTTGCACATAAAATTTTATTTAAATATTTTTCCCAAATCTTTTTCTTTTTTTCTTTCTGTTCTGAGAGGCGGTATGCCATCCGTATCAGTCCATTTGTAGATTTTTGTGCTGATTTTCTTTGAGTTTGTCTTCTGTTGGAATTAACTAACATTCCCCCAGAATTTACTGAATTTACTAAATTTACAAGAAGTAAAAAGATTACAACTGGAAATATAAAAGGCAGCTTCTGGAGACTTTTGTTTGTATTACTTTGCTGTGATATTTTTACTGATGTACAGTCTCTAGCAGTTCTTTTCTATTCATGTTATCTGCGTTACCCAGAAACAAAACAAAACTGTGGATCTGAGTACCTCTGAAGAGAATATTTGGATGCTGGAGTCCGTGATAGCAGCATTCAGTGCTCCACTGCTGCATGCTCTTAAGCATGACTTCTCTATTCAGAATGTTGTCCACAGATGTATTCTTCCTTTGATAGTTCTGCTGATGCCATGCCTGCCATTTAACCTGTAACAAAAAAATTCTGCAAACTAAGCATCGGGTAATTGACATGGCATTAACCTGCTCTTGTTTTCTAACAAAACTGATAGCTGCATGCCCGTGTGGAGGGAGTCTTGGAAAAACCAATTGCAGGAGGGTTGTCATCTTATAGAGCTACTTGATTAGAAGTAGTGCTTCTAGTTTAAATAACACCTATTTATATTTTTGCTTTTTTACTTACTCATGGAAATAAATACTAGTAGTTCATAGCTTTCAGAAATGTCTCTAGGTTATGATTTCTCTTGGTTTGGGTGTTTGGGGTGAGAGGGGGTCCCTCCTCTGGTTACTGACTGATCATGTGTATACCTATTTGGATGTTTGAAAAAATGTTTCTCAAACAGACTAAACTGTCAGCATGCTTGAATTCTGAAGAGGGAGACTGCGGAGAGCAAAACCTTATTGTTATACTTGTACTTTCTGTGCTAAAGTAATCTGGTTCCCTAATGCTTACCCTTTTGGTATATGGGAGGAAAAACAAGCCGTGGATCATAACTTGAAATGTTCAATGTGTTCTGTCAACAATTTTAAAATAATAGCCAGAACCAGAGGAATAAAAAAATTCTTCTGTGCAATGTCCTTTCTAAAGAATTATAAAATGCAAGAAAGGCTTGTAGGTGATCTCTGAAGAAAGTAGCCCTGGGAACCTGAAAATTTGTAAGCAGTTTGTGAGCAGAAACTTGTTCAGTTGTTTTCTTGGTGAACCTACATTTTTAACACTCAGGCTTTGCTGAAGAGATCTTTTGTTAGAAAAAGGCAAACCCCCTTACAACCCCAGGCTAAACTTAAATAGCATTTACACATGTTCACATTTTTGGCTTACTCCATTTGTTGCCTGCCACAATTCTTTCCTTCTGCTTGATTCATGCCTGTATTGTGTGAGGGCCAGGATCTGCTACTGCTTGCAGCTGTGTACCAGTGCTAGTGCTAAAATTTGTTGCCTTGTGCTACAGTATCTACCACTTAACTCTTGGCTGTGAGTCAGCTGACAGTGTAGAGCTGGCTTTCGAATGGTGGAAGTTAGAACGGTAAGGATCTCCTTCCTATTTGTGTGCAACTAAAAGTCTTCCATATTGTGTGGAACTTCTTTGTTGTCATTGTATGTTGATTAGCAAACTTGGCTAACAGTTGGATTTTTGTGAGAGGATTTTCATTAATATTTGTAATTGTATTTGTTTGATTTTTGCAATAGGATTTGGTAAAGAAGTAGCTTGTGCCCTGGAGAAGGATTTTCTCCTGGATTTTTGAAGTTTTTATTCATCTGAGGAGATGGAAGCTATGGGTTATATCGGTTCTTGAGATTAATAAAGGGGAGCCCTAGGTACTGGAGCACAATGTACCAAGAAGGACTTTTAATGGCTGGAGACTTAAGATATAAATGAGATGGAGCCTTAATGTTACTTCTCTCTCCCTTTAGTCATGCCTCTATGTCACACACACCCCTGCCACATCCCCTCTTCCCCAAAGTCTGAGAATGAGGTGCACGAACGAAGCAATAATAAGATTTTGTTGTTTGCATTGTGAGCACACACATGATAGTGAAAGTGCTCTGTGGGTAGTATCTTAAAGAATAATAATTTCACTTAATTGCATGTCCAGGTAAATCATCTTATAGGGTAAGAGAAGAGAATCTAAGTTAAGGACCATAGCTAAATGAAGCTTTCCCCTCCCCCTGTTGTCAAACTTAATAAAACTGATTTTTAATAAATTTTTATTTATTTATTTATTCTATTTGTTATCTTGCAGATTCTAATTTCAGCTGTCTTGGAGCTTAAGCAGCTGATACTGCTTGTGACTGTTGTGCAACAGATGCTTAGGGAAAGATTGGTTGTGTGACGTAACTGATTGAGTTGGATGGGCATATAAGTGCTTTGACTTCACAGCAGGACTAATCAAAGCGGTGAAGAAAAGAGTCTTGTGGTTACTGGATTAGTTATGCTGCTGATGCAGATGCCATATGACACTATTTCTTCCAAGGAGTCTAGTATCAGCTACAGCTATAGCTTTTGCTTTTAGAACTGTTTTCTGGAAATTGTTCAAGAATCTGATTGCTGTATTTTGATTTTTGAGCTAAAATTTACATTTTATTCATACTCCTGGTATGTCTTCCCAGTATTTAAATATGGTTTCCGTTTCTTGAAATGAAGTCTTTAAGAAAACCTGGAAGCCCTTCTCTGCATACATGTCCTTCAGAAAATCTTTTTGAAGCCAGGTGTCCAGAACTGCATTGAGTACCACATCAGTGTCTTGAGATATTTTGGAGGTGGTATTTGGATGTAACTAATGTAAAAATCTTGATCTCATATGGCTACTTCGAGCTTACAGCATTGGGGCAAAGTCATTTCCAACTGATGTGCTGAAATTCATAGCCTAAATTTTAGAGGTCAACCCAAATGATGCCTTCATGGTTGACTTCAGTTTTTCTTTCTTCTGTCCATCAGCTAATGTAATTTGTCCTGTAGTACATTGCTTTCCTATATTTCTAAATGTTTCATCATTCTAATATTTATAATGGTGTTGCATACTTAATAACTGCTAATAATCTCTTTGTACACTAATATTATGCTCTTCTGTCTCAGTTTCTGTCATGTCTGTGCCCCATGCATATCATCTTCTAGTGTATCTCAGTCTTCAGTAGTAGCAGCTGATGCTTTGACAAGTTTCATGTGGCTGACTGGAAATTTCGTAGCATGTGAAATTTTAGGTCTGGGATTTGATTCTCTTCAATGATTAGTTTCTTGAAGGAGGATGAGGTTATATTAAGTTAAATAAGTTGCTTGAGCTTGTGCTTCATCTCTGTGGAAGTTTATTTTCCTATCATTTTTGCTATCTTTATATTACCTCTTAATATTATCATGCCTACTGAAAGCTGAATTAAAGCCTGTGTTTAGGTGACTTTCATTTTTCTTTTTTAATGCTGTATACATACTGCCTTTATTCATGCAGCATAACTTACATTTTTATGTTTTACATTTAACAAGTAACTTAGTTTTTTGTTTTGATGGGTTAAACCTGAAGAGTATTAGTTTGGAAGGTACAGTTTGGTTTTGACTAGACAAAATCTTCTTTCAGAGTTGAATGAACATCGTCTGATTGCTTATTCCTTGCTGACTTCCTGTTTAATTGTAGGCTTTCCTGTGTGTTGTTTTCTGTTTTGGTGCGGGGTGGTTTGTTATTTGGGTTTTTTTTACTAAGTTTTGGGGTTTTTTAGGTTTTCTCTTTTGTTTTAGCTGTTCTCTGCCTTTTAGACAGTGAGCTTTTTTTCCCCTTTTTAGATATATTTCTAGCTTTACTGATCTGTACATAGCTCCTGTAGGCTTTGGGAGATTCCAGTGGGAAGTAATGAAGAACAGTGGCTTCTGCAGTGAGGAGGAGGCCATGCTTTTCTCTTTGTCAGGAGCATTAAAAAAGTCTGGCGGTCTGCTCAGACTATCTTGGATTTTTTTTCCCACTGCAGTACCTGTAATGACTCTTGTTATCACGGTGCAGCCTTGTGTGGATTCCTGAATCTTGCCTGTTGCAAAACAGACAGCACCAGCCTAGCAAATGAGTTATATTTCTTTGGTATTGCCAGTATGTGCCTTAGCAAACATTGTTCTATGTACACAGGTCTTCTAGGCATACTCAGGTGCTTGCATGTGTACCGTACTGCAGGGAAGAACTGAGTGTGATCAGCCCTTGCCCTGATGGTGAGTGGTATGAATACTGGTACATGGTGCTGGATGTAGTACCTGCATGCCGCTGGGGCACCTTCAGTGGTAATTCAGACAGTGCCAAGCAATGCTGGAAAAAGTACACTTCCAACTAAGAATCAAAGAGCTTGAATCCAGAATGAGAATTCAGTCAGTGGCTACAAGATTTCATTGAAGCATCTTGAGGTCCTGGTATGGAATAGTTAAAGCTGGTTAGGCTGTATTATGCTTGGAGGAGTGCAGATTCCTTGTTTAGAAAGAAATAGCTTTTTCTGTACTGTTTGTCAAAATACCAGTGAGTTTCCAGAAGATCAGGAGCACAGGCTGATTGTCTTTGGAACTAATTTTTTGGTTCCTACTGTTCTTTGGACCCCAGAGTCTTCGGTAGTAACTCTGCAAAGGGGTCTGTGATCGAAACAAATGACACTTAGTACTGACATTATGAATAAGAATGAAGAGGATATTGGTCATCATGACTCTTAAGCTGTTCATAAAATGGCACTGTGGTTATGTTTCCTCAAAGGTTTTGTACTGTTCTGAACAGGCAGTTTTTAATGTAACTTTAGAGTAATCTTTTAAATGCCACTTGTACAGTATATTTTTGGGATAGTGCTTGACTCAGGCTGAGACAGGAGTATCCCTGGATTCTGCTGTAGAAGGGAGTCAGGCTTAGGTGTCCTGTTAGGCACCTATCAGAGTCCAATATGCTGTGGCCAGGGTGTAAAGTTTAATATTAAGCTTATTATTTGAAGATAGTTCATGTTACAGAGGATTCCTAATTTAGCAGAGTGTTACGAAAGATACTAAATCACAATATAAATGCAGGTTTAACTAAACAAAATCAATTGCAATATAAAGTTCACGGTGCCAAAATGTGATCCCCATTACTGGTCTCTAGAATACGCTCACTGTCATGGTGTTGGGCAACCCCAGTCACCAGGAAGGAATACATATGTTGAAGCTAGCTTAAGCCTGTTGCTCTCTTTGAAATTACTTTATTAATTACTTGGGTTTTGTACTCAGTTGGGCTGAACTACTTTTTTTTCACTCCCCCCCATGTGGTCTAGCTAACTCAGGGAGGCATTCAGGTTTTCTGATGAACTCAGGTTGAAATGTTTACACCACTAGTTGATTCACTCAATTAATGTAGTCAGTTGATCCACTCAACTGACATAGCTGTGCATCTACAACAAAGGCCACCCTCTTGTCCTCTTTGTGTTGAGATAAGGTCAGCTTCTTTGCCACAGGTGTGCTCAGTCACACCGTGCATTGTTCTCTGAGCATCAGCAATGTGACCGTGAAGCTCATCTGCACAGAGCTGCCTTCCATTTTGAGGTTTAGAGGTAAGTCACTACAAAGTAATGATCATCAAGTCATCAAAGCCTTGGTTGAATTTGCAGGAAGACAGGCTCATTCAAGATAGCCAACTCTGCTTGGTCGTGCTGGTTTGGCTGGGGTAGAGTTAATTTTCTTCCTAATAGTATGGACCCATGTTCTTGGATTTGTGCTAGAAACAGTGTTGCTAACACAGCAATGTTTTAGTTACTCTTGAGCAATGCTTACGCAGAGTCAAGGCCTTTTCTGTTTCTCACATAGCCCCACCAGCGAGTTAGCCGGGGGTGTACAAGTTGTTGGGAGGGGACATAGCCAGGATAGCTGACCCCAGCTGATCAAAAGGATGTCTCATACTGTATGATGTCATGTTCAGCATGTAAAGCTGGGGGAGGAAGGGAGGGACATTTGGAGTGATGGCATTTATCTTCCCAGGTAACCTTTTCATGTGATACAGCCCTGCTGTCCTGGGGATGGCTGAAGACTTGCTTGCTGAAGGGAAGTAGTGGATGAATTCCTTATTTTGCTTTGCTTGCACACGTGGACTTTGCTTTACATACTCAATTGTCTTTATTTCACCCCTTGGTTGTTCTTTTTTTCTTCTTTTAGCCTTCTCTTTCCCCCTCTTCCATCCGGGGGGAGTAAGTGAGTAGCTGTGTGGTGCGTAGTTGCTGAGTGGGGTTAAATCACAATGTTAGTCCAGACATTTTAATTCTTTGGGTATAATGAATCTCTTTCAGTATTTTTAGGGTTTTTTTTACTGTACAGTACTCATGGCATGAAGAGTGTAGGAAGATAGCACATAGTGTGTCTAGGCTTCAGGTTGGCATAAATGCATGCGTAAGTATTTTATGTGTTGTATAAAGCACTTTCAATTCCACTTGAATGCATTTCTGAGCACGAAGGCATTTATTAAATTGAAGAGGAGAAACAGACTGGAGGTTTAAATTACCCCGTGTAATTCAGTTTTTGTAATTGGATATGCAGGGTATGCTGTGAAAACTGTGACTCACTGCTGTAGTTTGGCAACATTCATTTCATATATCCAGATATATTGCTCTGAACAGCTCTGCTGTTGATCACTTTCTGGTGTTGCTGTTTACTGCTTATTTTGGTGTTGAGCAGAATGGTAGTATAGCAAGCTATTTTTTTATTTATTCCAGTGTTAGGTTTGGGTTTTTTTTTTTTAAGTTTTTTTTTTTTTTTTTTTAAACGATGCACTGGCCAAAATTGTTGCTGTGACTTCATTATTATGGAAGTTGTGATATGTCTAATGCAGCATTGAAATGTTCATTTTTAAATGCTGCAAATTCTGTAACTTTTAAGTTGATAAATGCTGGCTGATAGCACTTCAGTATTAATTCTGCCCCTTACTGTATCTCCATGAAGTGGGAAAAAGTATAAATGTATTCAGACATACTGTTGTAATGTACCTGTGGGTGCCTAATTACTATTGCACGGATAGCTTTGTTATGATACAGCCTGACTGGCAGATGTTCTGTTTTGTAATCTCAATTTCCTTTGCACATAGGCATTTCCAAGTGACTTTCTTTCATTTTTAAAAATGTAAAATAAAAATAAAAAACCCTCTATTTTATGTGCCTCATCAGAGTCTCTGCATGTTGTCCAGTTTCAACCAAGCTTGACTAAGGGAGAGAGATCGCAGTCAGTAACTGGGTAGAAAAGGAAAACCTGGATCAGTGTGTGCCACCACTGTATCTCCAGGAACAGTTCTCTGAGATGGAAAGTCTATTGCACAGTTGCTAGGCTTAACTGATCCCATTCAGCCTGCTGTTGTGTGATTGAGCACAGGCTGTGTTCAGACAGCACACTCCCTGTCACTCAGAATAGGTGGGCAGATGCAAACAAAGCTCGGAATAGCTTAGGAAACAGGTAGCAAACTGGAGCTGCTGTATTAAGGGACCAAGCATATGGCTTGAGGTAGCATATTAGGAAATGGCTTCTGTGATATGCATCATTTCTTTTAAATAGCAGCATCTAAATCCCTCCGCAAAAACCCCTCCAAACTTCACTTTTCACTTTTCCTTGGTCAGGAACTTTTCTTCCTCAATTCTCTTCCTTCCTACACCCCATTAGTATGGGGAGGGGGAATGTGTGGTGTATCAAAGACAGACTCCAGTTCTGGTGAAATCTGAAGACCTTTATTTCGCATCTTGAATACCTTTTATGGTCTACTAAGTACTAAGCGGTAGCTTTCCACTCTTTTTACTCCCTTATCATCCGGATTTAGCTAAACTGCTAAGGATTTCAAATATTCACATTGTTTCGTCTGTCTTTGAGGTGCACATCATGCTTTATCTTGAAAGCCGCCTGCTTTGTTTTGCTAACTGATCTTCATTGTTCTCTTTACAGTTCCCAAAGCTCTTATGCCCAACCAATACATTAACACCTGGTGTTTTCTTCACCCTTCCGAAGGCTTAAGCCAGACCAGGGCATTAGTGCCTGGTGTTTTCTTCACTGTTCCAAAGTCTTAAGCCAGACCAGGGCGATAATGCCTGAATCCGTTTTGTTAACTATTTCTATCCTGTCACCCACAGGAATGACTGAAGGAAGTGTGACAAGCGTGAAATATGTAATCTTAAACCAAAGATTGGCCTAGTATGATACAGTTATGAGCAATATAGTATGATGAAGTTATGCAAAGTGTGAAGTTTCCTTGTGATTCCAGTGGTTAAATACAAATTTTTAAAGGGTAGCTTTTTTTTCAGCCGAGATGGTGATTAAAATGGGACAAGTGTACTATTTTGAACACGTGGAAAGCCTGAAAATGGTTTTGGAGGTATGATTCCTCTCGTCCTCTACTGAGAACAATAATTCTCATAAGCATAAATGAGAATTATGGCACATCAGTTAGTTTCACTTCCTTGCTTTTCAGTTCAGTAAATGAAAAGGCTATAGGAAAGGGGTTATGGTGACCTGAGTCTTTGAAAGTATTCCACATCAGACAATCTGAAGGGTAATTGAGATAGGAAAGGACAGGATAGCAGCGACGCTCAAGCCGAAGATGAGTTAATTTTTTCCCTTCATATGCCCATTAGTATAATACCAGCTAAAATGTAAGTGCAGTTGAGTGTACTTTTAGTGGTGGAAACACAATCTTAATTCTAGCCTGTGGGCTAGGAGTATAACGTTAAAGGGAAGTGTAGCGTCTTTTGTCCTGTGAATGAGACAGTTACATCATTTTTTTAAAAAAACAAAACCAGACAGGGTAGAATGTGGGATGTCTGTTCTGAACTGCAGGAGTGCTGCTCAACATAGTTCAGATGGGGACTCTTATTACTCCAAAATATCTAGAACCTATAGTGTTTGACTGACCTTTGTAGTCTGGCTTTCTTTCAGTTTGCCCTCCTTTCTGTATTGCATTCCTGTGATGATACTTTAAAGTTACTGCTTCTTTTGAGGCTATATTATTTTTTCAGCATTGCAGTTTCTCACCTTCCAGGCTTGTTTATCCGATGTACCTAGTTTAGATCACTTGGAGATAGAGCTTTTTGGAACACTTTATTTCATTACAGAGAGGGCTTAAGTATGAGTTGCTGTAATACTGTTTTGTCATATGATATTTGTTAACTGTTACTTACTTTCTCCATTTATTTGCGACTGTGTTAATAGTTCTGAGTTAAACTACAGACCTAAAGTGATCTTCATAAATAATAACTTCAGAATCAGTCACGCTTGTTATAAACATAGACCTGTGAAAACTGATTTAGAATCGTTTTCACACTAGAGGGCACTAACATCTCATGAAATGTAAGTCCCGTCCAATTTTTACTCTCTCTAGCGCTTAAGTATTGGGTAGTCTTCCTAGTTTTGTAGTGGATACCAAAGATTTCTATTTCTTTGTAGCCTTTTCTCTGTAGAAATGAAAAGCAATAGTATTCTTGCCAGAATACATTAAAAGTTAATGTGTGGAGTCTTCCTTTGCATGGGGTTTGTTTGTTTGCTTTTACTAAACAATTTGGGTAATTTGTGGGGAAAAGTGTAAATTCTACTTGAATCTTAAATTGCTTTTAATGTCGGAATTTTAACTTAAAGCTGGTGAATAGATGTATAGGATTGGAAATTATTCGATAACTTCTTACAAAAGTTACCTAATAGGTTACAGCAGGAATATACTTTTTAAAGTTGGTAATCAAAGGAAAAAAATCATTTGTGAACTTATGTTGCAGGCCTAACTTTAAGTTAGAGTTAGTGCATAGGTTTACATAGCGAAAGTAGTAGGAAAAAGAATATGAAAGTCTGTACTTCCAGTAACTGATGGAGAGCAGTGCAACCTCCAGTTGTTTATGTCATGTTAAAGCAGGTAATTTCAGAATATATGTTGGAATGTAAAGTTTGGACCTCAAAGTAGTTTATTAATTTTGGAAGTACTTTTTTTTTTTTTTTCCCCCTACAGATTGTTAGGTACTGAATCTTGTTTAAAACACATGAGTAATGTAGTTTCT
Organism: Psilopsiagon aurifrons; assembly: GCA_025447955.1. Lineage (NCBI taxonomy): Eukaryota > Metazoa > Chordata > Aves > Psittaciformes > Psittacidae > Psilopsiagon > Psilopsiagon aurifrons. The sequence continues at coordinate 24,782 of JAOEHY010007505.1, read as the reverse complement.
GATTACTTTTTGCACTTTGCAGGAATGGTTGCTCAGTTGCCTTGGAGATGATCCTGATGCTGTGGATGTAGGGCCGAAGATTAATGGTGTGGGCAGGATGGACCTAATGAACGGACAGTCAAGCAGTGTTAATATTGCGGCTACCGCTTCAGAGGTAAGGATTGCAAAACTTAGTTATTGGATACCTAAGACAATGAGTACTTAATTTCTTTTTGAGTGCACCAAAATGTAGGTTTTTCTTTTAACAGATCTGGTGTGATAGATTCGTCGTTTTGTGTGTTGATTTCATATGCCCCAGTTTAGATGTGAATGACTTAGTTCTGACCTTTGTGTACCAAAATAAAGCATGAGCTAACATCTACAGCCTTGCCATAGCCAAAGCTGCCTTTTTTTATGTTCTCTTCCATCAATCTAGATAAGGAAGCTTTCCTTTTCAAGTTTGAACAGTACAAGATGCGTTTAGTGCAATAAGCTGGCAAGGTCCATGGGAAGTATTCCCTTCTTTGACAGGTACTTGTGTGGCCGGGCAGTCTGATACAGTAGCACTGGAATAAGGATGTTGCCTTTGTCTCTTGGGCTACATTCAGACCTTGGTATTAGTTCCCGCTTCCCCACTAAAGTTTCTGCCCTTTACAAGGCAGAAGCAATGGAAATTGGCCTCCTATGCTGATGCCTTATTTTGAAGTTAGGGGCTGGGAGAAGTTAATACCAGAATGGTTTGAGTTCTTTTTGTTAGGATCATGCAAGAACATGTTGAGCGTTGTGACTGATTCCTAAATTCTTTGAAATGTTGGAGGGTTTGTAAGACCTGGTTCGTTTTGTTTTGATCTCCAAAACTCTCGCAAGTCTTCCTGTTAAAGATTTTTTTTGTTGTTGGTTGGTTGGTTTTGGTGTGTGTTTATGTGGTGTTTTTTTTGTTTTGTTTGTTTTCTTTTATGGTTAGTAGTAGTGGGATGGAGGGAACCAAAAATCTGCCTTTGGTGTATACAGAGTGATTTTTCCCAATGCATTGTTTGCCTGAATGCTGTAGGGTGATTGAATATAAGCTTTGGCTTGTACTGATGTACATACTAAGTTAAGCTTTTTGTTGGGGTGCGACAGTTACTTTATTGCTGGTGCATATTGTTTGCATTGCTTTTTGTCACTGTGTGAAATATTTTTACCATAGTGGATTTCAGTTTTGGGTTTGGTTTTGTAAAAGAAGGATTAAAAAAAAACCCAACAAAAACCCCTACCAACCTTTAGCTTGAAGGACAAGGTATTCAAGAAGGCTGTAGAGTCAGTAATGATTACAGCCACAAAGTCCTGAAAGCAGTTGCTTCCTTGGATGAGTTCTTGGGCCTTACCAGAGATGTTTACTTAATTTATATATTTATACATGTGTTTTGATAGCAGAGCTGCTTGTGTACTATGCTCTTGCATGTGCATAGGGGATATGGAAATACCACAAACAAGGTGAAAGGAAAATTGGAGTGTTGTGTTATTAAAAGAAATGAAATACTCTCCAGTGCAATTGCACAAGTATTGTCAAGATTTGAACAGGAAAACTGTCATCAATCTTCAAGACCATTGTTTGGTTTTGTACTGATTATTGTACTTGCCAATCATTGATTGACCATTTGTTGGCATGCAACTGAAATTTTCTTGAAGGAAAGAAGAGGAATTTTCTCTTCAACAAGACAGCCTGAAGTGGTTACATGATGTCTGATAAAATTGAGTAAAATATATTTTGGCCAAGTAACATGAATCTGCTTTCTTAAAGTGGAAGTTTTGTCCCTATCTTGACTAACTGGGAGGAGGATCAACTTGTAACTGAAATGTTTCTGTAAGCATGTTGGTTACTGAAAATGCCTGTCTGGTGTGGAGTTTTTGGTGTTTTCAAAGTCAGTTTTTTCAGGGAGATGGTACTATTAGAATAATCTAACTGAAACTGGACATGATTAATAAATATAAATACTTTTATGAAATGTGCTTAAAAATAGTCAGTAGTTGTGTTTTAGCTGACTGAAGTCTCAAGGAGTTCAAATGTTGTTTCTGTGAGTAGGAAGCCAAAGTCAAAATATATATGGTGTAGCCCTAAAATACTGTTTTGTTAGATTTTCAGAAGACACTACCGCAGTAGAACTATCTACCAGCATCAGTGACCATGTGGTACCTTCCCTTCTGCCTTTGCATCAGCAGACATAGTGTAGATGTTACTGAAAGTACAGTGTAACAGTGCTGAAATTTGCCTTCAGCAAGAAGTTATTTGGTGAAGTGGTCATTCATACACACGTTGTGGATATGACCCATAGCCATTGTCTGGAAAACTTCCAATATTAGCATACACAAACTATCGTAAAGTGCCTTCATTATGTGGGCTGAACTCTCAATGTTTTCAGCTTTCTAGGAGGTATGCCCCTGTGATGGTGGCTAGGATAGAGTGCTTAAGGATACATTACTGGCCAACTTAAGACTAGGCAGGTCTTGATATGTGCTCAGTGGTTTTTGCCACAGCTGAGCTGGAGCACCCAGCAATGGTGAGGTTAAGTTCTGTGCATTGATACGGGTTTTCTTTTGAATGTCTCCAAACAATGTATTAGCAAAACTGTTGTGGAGCTCTGTTAGTGTTTACGTCAAGGTTGTACTATTGGTGAAGGATGCAGGTGCCATACAGTACTCCAGGCAGGCATACTGTTTGCTGAGGAAGTGTTAAATTTGATACAGGCATTGACTGTAGTAACTGTGGTCTTTCATGATGGTTTTTGTCCACATGTCATCCTAGTTCTCATTTTGTAATTGAGAGATTGCTTTATACCAGGTTTCTGAAAGTGTAGAAGAAACTAAGAAGTGCGAAACATACACATAGAGCCTTCCGAGGAGAGTGTGGGGCAGCAAAGTGTCATATATTTATTTCTGAAATAAGTACACCTGAAGTTCAGTTGCAAAGCATACATCTGGATGTGACATCTCAATTTCCACGCCCTTCTTTCCTGTAATGACCAAACAGAATCTAGGTTTGCATCTGTATACTAGAGGAAATGATTGCTTGTATGAAAATAATACATGAAACATACGAAGTGTGTTAATTTCATACAAAGACTTAGGTTTTTACAGAATCATAGAAACAAATCATGGAATAGTTAAAGAGTTGGAAAGCACCTTAAGATCACTTAGTTCCAGCCCCCCTGCTGTGGGCAGGGACACCACACACTAAACCATGTCACTCAAGACTCCATCCAGCCTGGCCTTGAACACTGCCAGAGATGGGGCACTTCACCACCCTCAAAGTAAAGAACTTCTTTATATCTAACCTAAACTTTTTGAACCATATTTGTATTCATTTTGCAGGGAAGCCAAGTCTTTATGTTGTAGATGAAGAGTTTTCTGTTCGCAATTCAGTGTGACTGTATTATTACTGCTATTAACTTTCCTGTCAACAAAATTGGAATTTAAATCTGCATTGAAGAATAACTGTTGTGTTTTGAGGAATGCCTTTGAAATGCATTGAAGTCTGGTTGAGAGTCTCTGATTTAGCAGTCTTGGTCGCAGAAAGTGTATCCTGTGACTGACTTTTAGTTGATTATTTGCCCAGTAGAAAAATTCTGTGAACAGTGACGTTTAAGCAGAAATTTTGCTTTTGGGTGTCTAAAAAAGAAGAGAAGCAAAATGTCATCAGTGGTTTTATTTGTTTCTGCAGAAGAGTAGCAGCTCTGAATCCTTGAGTGACAAAGGATCAGCTGAGCTGAAGAAGAGCTTTGATGCAGTGGTATTTGATGTTCTAAAGGTTACACCAGAAGAATATGCGGTAAGCAATTAAAGTAATTTTTGTTACCTTGTGAATCTTCTTGGCAGCTTTTCCTCTGATTCTCTATTTCTGTTTTTTGCCTGACTTCTGTTCATTGGTTTCAAAAATGGATCCTGCACTGTAGTTCTTCATTGTCTGTTTTCTGTTTAATGTTAAATGATCTTTCTGGGGCTATGATGTCTATGGGGTTGGTTTGTTTGTTTGTTTTGTTGTGGGTGCCCCCTCCCTAATCTTACCTGTAGTGTAGACCAAAGATTCTTAAATCTATATGATGCAGTTTAATTCTGACATGAGTATTTTCAATTGCAAGAATATACTTGACCTGTACTTGTTTTTTTTCTGGAGGTGTCTTAATTTTTAATTCTGGCAATTCTTATGTCTAGGGAGTGTTTTCTTCTTTTAGGTGCACAGGTGCAGGATAATGAGTTGGGTATCCTACAGGGCCAAGACCAATGAGAATAATGTTTACTGAAACATTGTGTGACTTTTTTGTTTCTAATTTTAATCCTACTTGTAGAGGTTAAAATGACACATAGTCCCTCTAAATGATTCAAGTATGTTACTTAGAAAGATTGTGAACAAGCTCCTACTGCATTTAAAATTCAAGTGAAGAAGTTCCTGATGACTTGTCCTTGGGAGATTATCAATACATGGTAGTGGGCATCACAAAATACTCTCATTATATTTGTTCTATTTTTTAATTGTTAATGACTGTTCTAGTTAATTATTAAGAGCTAAATTGATTTTAATGAGTATACTGAAAATTTAAAGCATCTGGATTATGAAGTGGTGCTTGCACATCAGATTCTTCTTAACGTCATTTATTCCTGACTGGGGTTCAAGTCATGTGGTTCAGACCTCTTCCTTGCTCTGTTGTTGGGAATAGCTGGATAATGAATCACCTACTTTTCAGAAGACTTTTTGGTGCTGGCTATCAATTCAGTCTACCTTAAAAGTTCTGTACATAAAGGAAATCTAAGTACTTTGGGAATTTGGGGCTAGGGGCATGAATTCAAGTGGAATTAGGCATGCAGTCCAGAATCAGTTCTTTTGAATGGCTCTGCTATGTAGCCAGTGGTGGATGCTGTTGAGCAGGAGAGTTGGTCACCTGGTCTCTGTGAAGTTGCTGTCACTCACTTGGACAGCAGAAAATACAAATGTATTCTGTCTTGTATCCAGTTTCATAATCGTTTTGCTCTACTGCCCTTTACTGTCTAATCCTTCATCTCTCAAGCAGGAACCTTTTACTTTCATGGGTGTTCTAAATGTTACCTATTTAGTAAATCTTGGTTAGACAAAAATATTTCTTAAAATCCAGTGTTCCTATTGTTTACATATTATGGGTTGAGTTGCACTCACAAACATTAATCTTTTAATGAAGAATTTATTACAATTACCAGCTTGTGTTTTGTATTTTTTATTCATACTATCTGGTATAATTTCGTTGTTTTCCCAGTTCCTCAAAAGAAAACATCTTTACTCTCAGTCTTTTTCCTTTTAAACTATCTAGATTTTCTTATCAGGTTTCAGTTACTGTAAATGGATCTGAAATGTCCTGTAGATAGAATTCTGGACAATTGAGCAAAAGTGCCATTAATTAGCATTCAGCCCTTTGGCAAGGTAATAATTAATTCAGCTTCTTTATATGTTTCTGTATGCAGCGGCATGTCTTTGTTACTGTTTGTTTCCCCAGGCAAGTTTATCTGCTTTTCCAGTAGGGCTTGCTTGCTTTGTCTTTCTCTGATGATTCTTACTGAATGTTATAGAAATAAGTAAATTAGCCAAAAATTTAGGCACCTTGGAGGAAAAGTACCTTTCACCATTACCCTTGTTTTCATTTTATTGGCCTTTTCCTTATTCTTCCAGATTTTAGTCCTACTGTAACAGAGAAGTGCAAAATCTTCATCTGGACTTCAGTTTTGGTATGAGACTCCCAGAGTGATGCAGTATGGCCAAACTCTTGAGGATACCAGTACTAATGATGATGCAAAATTGTGTTAGTAATATTTATAATATATGCTACCAATTGGTTTTTCAAAGTATGAGGGAACTTCTAGTTTAATGGTGGTTCTTCTAAAAACAGATGCACTGCGGACTACTGACATCTGTGACTTAGTGAGGGCTGAATGAATGCATACTGTTAAAAAAACCTTTTTCATTTAAGGTGGTAAACTGAGGAAATAATCTGTGGGCTGTGTAAATATCTTTTACATGGTGAGAAAATATAATGTGATAAAGTCAGTAAAATGGCAGTAAAAGCAAGGTGTTGCATCAGATAGTTGTCTAATGTTAGGAAATCTTGGCTTGAATGAAAAAATTCCAGTGCATAGGAAACATAAAGATGAGTTACTGATAAAGTCAACATCAGCATTGGAAGTCTCATCCCATGCCTTCTGTATGTTGCATTTTGATCAAAATGGGTCACACTGTACATGTGGTACAATTACCATTATGCTGGAGAAAGAAGAGCAAAAATGTGAAAGATAGTTGTTTGAGAGGTTCTGGAAATAAGATTCATGCTAGTGGTTTCAGTGCTGATGTGAGACAGATGTCTTTTCAGTTCCCTCTCTGTTAAGAGGTGTCATTGTTACTTCAAAATGCAATCTGTTTAGTCAGTTAGTGGGTAAGAGACAAACTGGACTATAAAAGCTATTGCTTGTAATCTTGTATTTTCAAGAAGCTGCTTCCCAAGCCAAAGAGAAGCCCAACTGTAAATATTTTTTATTTTATTTCCATATTCTTCCCTTTGGCAGTCATCTAACACTACCCTGAATGCACAGTCGGTGTGCTGTTTCATGTAGTGATCCTTTGTTCAGTCTTGTAGTAACTTCTTAGCAGAAGTCCACCAGCCCTGCAAGGGATCTAATTTGATCAGTAACGGAAATTGTTATTGTCATGTGTGTGTAACAGACCAGTTATACTGTTGTAACCAAGCCGGTGTTTTAAGTTCTTTTTAAGGTTGAAGGCCACTTTAGAAACAGGTGAGATCTTCAGGCGTAGCTGCTGCTGTTTCAAATTTGTAGTTCGCGTTATCCCCATGCAGCTTACAAAACCAGTTTCTGGGGATGTTCCATGAATTTTGGGGAAAAAGAATCCCATTCAGTGTTGAAGTAGGACACGTTTGTTTTCTACACAGACAGCTTTCTAGCTGTAACTAATAAGGAGACTGTTCTAAATACCTGGTTTTATGCTGATCACTGCTCACTTCTTTATTAAACGGCTAAAAGCCACAAAACAAGTTGGTGCCAGGATTGCCCACTGGTGTCTGGCCCTGCTGATGGAGTCGTTGTGTGTGTACAGGGTGGACACAGTTGCAGTGAATGCGGTCCATTTTTGTTGAAGGGAGAAGTGTGGTTTCAAGTGTACAGGGCACAATTTGTGGGGGAGGGATATGTTAATGGTGCAGAAGCAGTAGAAAGCTGGACCTGGTGTGAGTGAAAGTAAAGAGGAAAATGCTTGGGGACATGAGCTCCAAATTAAGATGCTGGCGAACCTCAGGTTGAAGAAATATTTATTTTTTGCTTTACAGTAAATTCTTATTCCTTAGACTGCTACTGTTTAATTATTTAACTGTTTATTACTTTTTAACTCACTTTTCCATTTTATACTTCAACTTAGCCATGGTGGTGTAAATATTTGAGGTAGAATTAAGGGAAGCACAGCTGTATAAATCCATTGCTTTTTTTCCACCTAGTTATCTAAGAAGGATTCTTTATTCTTTGCCCTAGTCTCTGAAAGTGCTATGAAGTAAGCTCACACTAAGATGTACATGTATTTCTCTGGTTTTAATTCCAGTTAAGCTGTGTCAGATGGATGTTGTAAAAAAGAGTATTGCTTATTTTGGAAATAATGTATAAATAAAGTTTATTTTAAAAATGCTTGTACGAAACAAGGAACAAAGATGTACTTATGATAGTTAAGTACCAAGTTATCTATATCTGAAGAAAGAGCATGAGGCTGTGTTTTGTAAAGGAAGGGGGTCCCAAGAGTTCTGAAGCCACATTGTTTGTGTAATAGAAGTAGAGAAATACATTTTGAGGTGTATGGGCTGCAACAAATACATTTTTTGCCCCTTCAAACAGAACAAAATAGCTTCAACTGGCCCAAGGTTCCTTCCAAGTGAACTTTGTCTTGTATGCGACTCTGGCAGATTCATAGTCTCCTCTGTAAGTTCCTGCACAGCTACTGGTGTGAGTTGTGCTACACAGTTCCTGGCAGTAATGTTGGTTTTGGCCTTTCCTGAGGCTGGTCGTCAGTGGATTAGGGAGTTTGAGATAAGTTTGTCTGCTGCATCTGAGAGCACTTTGAGTAAAGGAAAGAACTGGGTCCTGGGAGCTTTTGATTAAAAGGACTTTTGCTTGTATGTGTTCCTGTTGGCTTTATTTTACAGAAGAATATGAAAGAGTAAGTATGTTCCCAATGAGAGCAAGAAGAAGCAACTTTATTATTGCATGTGGAGGAACTATTCATGATAAAAGTTTTGGAGTTGACTTTGAGAAAGCAAGCAGAGTTTCAGCACAGGAACTTTAATCCCCCAGCATTCATTTTGGACAGCAGAATTACTCTCCTACTGATGCAGTGCTTAACAGAGGGTTAGCTATTTTTTTCAGTGAGGAAAAGTATTCTGGCAGCCTGGAGAGACAGTGCTAAGCCAAGTTGGAAGGCTTAAATATAATTCCTTCTAAAAATTCAGATTAAGGAACAATTTATGAAGTGCTGCTCGAACCAACATGGCTTCAAGGAAACTCATATTATAGCAGTATTCTTCAGTAACCAAAATGTAGATACTTGATTTCTTGATTTTTTTTCTTTTTTTTATTTCTCATCTCAGACAGAAACTTAGTTTTTCTTTTCACACTGAGGGTCTCTGTCCAGGGGCTCTTTGGGAAGTGCACTGTCCTTACAGGAGGTACATGGCAGGAAAACTTATAGTACAACAAATAGCTTGATAGAAAGTTTATGCTTGAGAAGGTCTAGGAAGGTGGGTTTATAGCCCAGGCCAAAAAGGGGTCGTGAATACTCCTTCTCTGGCAGTGTTCATGGCCAGGTTGGGTTGGTCTTGGGGCTGTGAATGCTCCTTCTCTGTCAGCGTTCATAGCCAGGTTGGGTTGATCTTGGTGCAGCCTGGTCTGCTGGGGGGTGTCCCTGCCCATGGCAGGGGGTTAGAGCTGGGTGATCTGGGGTCCTTTCCAACACAAACCATTCTGTTATAGTAGCATGAAGAGGATGTCAGTGTGATGGTGTTAACTGCAACTAGAAGTTTTAAGTTACAGGATTTTATGAAAGGCGAGTAATCCAGATATATTCACACAAAAGAGAAAGAATTGGAGAATATCTTAAAATTTCATTGAGCATCTCTGTTTCCTTCAAAGAAGCAACATACTGAAATATTCTATGATTCTATGTAGGTCTTGATTATCTGGAAGTAAAATTTGTGGCCTGATACATCCCTGAGAGAGAGGTAAATCTTTTTATACATATCTGAAGCTTTTTAGTAATAATTTTATTGTTTTGAAGTACTTAATTATTAACAAGTCCAGCATCTCAACACCTAAGAGAGCTAAAATATTTTTGAACTTCACTGTTGCAGGCTGTCCCAAGGCAAAGTCTGTTACATGCAAAAGAACGCAGGGCTGTGCAGGGAAAAAGGGAGTAGGGAATTATCTTCCAATTGCCATTCTAGTGTGTTATCATTCGCTGTTGTTAAGATGGTTTTCTCTTGTAGGGTTCTTCAAGTGGTTGAGAATTGGGAAGTGTATTAGCTGTACATTAAAAACGTACCTCTCCTAATCATATCCCAGGATTGTTATCTGGGACCTAGGGCAAGAATAAACACAAACTTCCATTCAGTGCTTTCATTGCCTGAGCAAAGAAGAAGTGCTTCAATGTATAAATGAACTCAGTAGACATACAGCTTCATACCACTTCTGGAAAGGCAAAAAATGTCAAGTTCCATGATCTTTGTGTAATCAGAATGCTTACTTAAACGGTAAGTAAAATTGAGTTCACAGTTTTGTATTGCACATGTAATTCTATATTTATTTTTTAAATCTGTGCAGCTGACAACTCAAAAACTGGAGAGGTTGTGGTTGGCTTGTCTCATTTGACAAATAGATGTGAACACTTAGAATTTTTTGGTTTGAATATTGAAACATTAAACCACATTTAGAAGAGGGAACTATCCAGTTAACGAGCTGGAATGGGAAAAGTTAGTACATTTTATCTCTTTCATTGCAGAAACCAGACTAGTGCCTTTTTTATTGGGGTTTAAATGCCCCCTGAGTTGGTCAAGATAGACCAGCTTCAAGATAGAAGTTTTTTGTTTCTGTTAGAGTTGAGCATCTAACATAAATATTATATTTTTGAAATTTTGTCATTTCATGTACTGTTAATTGGAATGCCAGCCTTTCAGTTTGCTTTATTTTTGACTTAGTAGTGAGCAAGTGTCTGTAAAAGGGTAAAAATTCACTTAAGTGTTATACTTCTAAATACGAATAAGATAATGTTTAAAAAATTCTGTTTCATCAAAGGTATTTTTGAACTCTTATGTCAGGTACGCTGTCATATCTGCAAACTCAAATGGCTTCCTGTCCATCAGCTTAGGCATTCAGCTATTAGTCGATGGCCTCTTCTGAAGTTTGAACAATTTTTAAGAGCTTGACGTTTTAATGGAAACTGCAGTTTCTCCAAGAAAGGAACCTCAATAATGGATATACAACTTTATACAGCAAGCTGTATATATCGCTTACACAGCAAGCTGTATAAACCAAACAAGAAAAAAGAAAAAAATCAGTCTAATACCAGTGTGGTAGTAGAAGAAAGAAGTTTCTCTGTTAAAACTTACTGAGGTTTTTTAGGTCTCAGACATGCTTTTTTTTAATATTGTGATGTACTTAATAGCAGTTCGAAGCTTTTTAGGAATGAACGTTAGTCTTAAGCTCTGGCCTTTTTTTGGTTTCTTTCAATGTTAATATACCCATTTAATGTCGCCATTTAAATGTATGCATTTATTTTAATGTGTGAATTTATAACAGTAGTCTTTGTTTCATAATTATTGAGTATTGATATTGTCTTAAAGTAAATTTGTTTAGGAATCACTGGTGAAGGAAGCAGTTTATATAAGGCAGTTCAGGTTAATTATGGGTACAAATTTCAGAAGGCTGGGAGGAAAGACAACACTTAAGCGTTCTCTCTTCTATATGAACAATGAATTTGTTTCCTGGCTCATTTTTCATTGTAGTATTGTTGTAGTCTTGTTTTAGAGAGGAGGTTTTGCAGTTAATAACCATTGAAATGTCTGGGTCTGTTGTAAGCAGGTTTTAATATATCCTATATACAAATTTTAATTAAGTGCCCATTCTGTCGGTTTCATCTTCCCCACATTGCCCTAATCAATTTTATAATTAATTTTCTTTATTGAGAAGCATGACAATACATTCAATTAGCCACATAATTATCCAAAATAATACATTCCTGAGGAAGCTTGAGATACTTGAGCGGACAAATGGGAGACTGGAGAATGAGTTGTAGAACTGGATTCAGGACTGGGTTCTTTACCGTGGAAATCAGAAGGAAGAGTTAATTCTGGCTGCTCTATGGACAGTATTGGACTAGGTGAGAGAAATGAATCCATGCTTTCCTTCCTTCTCTTTATCTCTTTATGTTCTCTGCATGTAAGAAAGTATAATTCCTTGGTGCTTGGGCCTGCACAGCCATGGGTTTGTGGTTAGGTGATTTACAGAACTAGGACAGATTTGCTCTTTTCTAGTGAGTGGGAAGTTTAGGAATAACACATGCTCCCAGATATCAGGCAAGTTTGTCCTACACAGTGGTACAGACTTTCTGTGCAGTATTTAGGTAAGTGCTGCCCTCATAGGGAAGCCCTTTTCTTAGGTATTCTCAATTTATCATACGAATTTTTGAATATTACTTAACAGTTTAATATATAAACATGGGCCTCATTTTTTTTTAGGATGTGTTCTCTGAGCAAATCTGGACTATTAGCTTTGAGTCCGTTTTAACTCTAGGAATTAGTTAGCCAGATATCCCATGCTTTGTTCACCCTTTTGATCAGGTGTCTTTCCTTTGCCCACTAAAGACATGCCTTGCCTATTTCTTTCCTCGAAAGAGCGTTATATGTGAATATATCAAATAAGAGGGCATAGTATTAAATTTCAAGATGAAGCCATATTTACATACTGTAACTGTCACTGTGCAAGTGTCCTAGTCCTTTCCTAGATAACTTGCTAGGAAAAGGTGGGAAATAGCACAACAAATTACCAGCATTGTCTGCGTATGCATTCAGGGTCCTTCAAAAGCAGAGTCTTATTAACCACTGTTGGAAGAGTTTATGTTGTCTGGGTGCACTTTCACAAATTTATCTGCTTGTCTTGCCAGGAATGATTTGTTGCTGTCAGTACTTTTTGTGGCAAGATAACACAATCCCTTTTGAAAAAAGACTGTGTGATGACACCTATGTTTCTGACTTTGACGGTCTGAAAAAATAATGCTGAAAGAGTCTAATTTTAGGAAAACAAACAATTTTTATTCCTTCAAGAATAAGTCACTTTAGGCATCAAGGGAATAGAATGGTTCCCGGTAGCAAAATTGCTTTCAGTTTCAAAGGCATCTTTTGGTTTTGCCTAAAGTTCGCTGTACTTGCTGTGGGTGCAAGGGAAGAGAGAAGCTATGTTGAAGGCAAAGAGTATTTTGGCCCACTGTATTCTGAATTTCTGTTCTTATTCATTGGTGCTGTTTAAAACAAACTTGGAGGAGACGTGTTTGATATGCTTGATTTCATTTAAACTTTTAAGGTACAGTATAATTTGTGCTGTCAGGACATGGTACAGTTGATCCATTGATTGTTAAACCACATTTAAAAAAGGTAGTTTGGGGATTGATTTTTAAGCTGGCATTTAAGTAGTTTATAGATATTAAAAGTGGTACATCAGGTGTAAGTAAAAGTTACAGAATTCACTTGCCAGAAAATCCAAACCATGCATCTTTCACTGAATGGGAAGAAGGTGAAATACCAAGGTCAGCATGACAATTTTTTATCTTTTATGTGGGCTGTATTTTCTTTTATGCATCAACTTGTATATGCTGCAGAGTTCCAGTCTCTCATTTAAAGGACCCTTATATTTTGTATGCTCAAAAAAACCCCCAAAACTAAAGGATGTGACATAAGTAATCATAACTTAGTTTCCTTGTATAGTTTTGGTAATTTGAAACTCTCTGGTATATGGTTGTAAAAATCCAGTTGGGAGATAACAATAAGAATACATGCGGCAAATTCAGATTTCTGATTTCTGGAAGGTATGTTCCTAGCTAATGACTCCTGATGAAAAGCTGAGCAAGTTTAGTTATAGAGAATACTTAACACATCAGTTAACAGATTCTGGTTTTGTAACTGACATGAAGCATGCTGTCAGAGTATCCCAATTTGTCCATTTCAAATAGTAGCTACATGAGAATCTCAGCCTAGAATTTTCATGTCTATCTCCCATACTCTTCCTTTTTTGTATACATTTACTGATGATCAAGTAATGCTGTAGACTAACATGCTTATAGACTAACTTGTAAGCATGTAGACTAACAGCTTGTAATTTGTAATAGCTTTACTTTCATGAGATAAGGAATATACTTGGGTTGGAGGCCAGGGGTCAGGGAACAGACAGCATCTGGTGCTACCTCAATTTGTACAGTTTACCCATAGCAAGTTCGTTCTTTCACCTACTTTATAATGTTTGACAGGTCCTGTAAATACTGTCATTTAGTAGTCTTCTCATTCTTTAGGTAGCTCGTTTTTCTCTGAATAGCTTATTAGGCTCAATATGCCATGCTGTTCGCTAGCGTTACTTACTGGGAGCATTTAGTTCCCCAGCAGAAAGTGCCTTAAATCAACCCATACTTCAGATTTTTGTAGTGTGCAAAAGCTTGAGCTTCCGCAAGGTAGCATCTGTTTTTCTGGTTCTACTATTTCTACTATAAGTAGATTTTGAAACAACATTCATTTGATGGTTGTATTGTGTTCTTACTCAAGGTCAATTCATATCCAGTTGTTCTTGGGCCATGTATTCTCTCTCCTTTTATGGCTGCATACTTCATTCATAGTCTGTATCAACCTTTATTTGCCTCACTTACGTAAGCCAAGTTACTTAACCTTTGGAGGGTTGCATTGTAAGTTTAACCAAGATTTTCTGATGTTACTTTATACAGATCTGGGGAAGGTGGATAAAAAGAAAGCAAAGTAGCATTTCCTGGCTGTCAAATCCGGCGAGGGCACAGCTCAGCATAGCAGGAGCAAAGTCACTCATCCTGACTGCTGTATACATAAGCCTTCTTTCCTTCTCCTTCCACACGTTTGTGCATGCAGCCATGGGTACAGCCCCTCACTTATGGCTGTCGTTTTCTTGCTCTCACCTGTTTCAGCAGTGGGATGTTAGCAGTAATGGGGCAGATACCAAGCCTGTCCATTTCCCTATCATTCATTCTCTGTACTTTTGCAGTAGACAGGTTTTTTCTTGAATGTAAAGCCTGAATACTACTACATAGTACACCAGACAAATACTCTGTTGCACCGTATGCAATGATACTGGTAGCGTTTTCTCCCTGAAATGCTTTACAGTATCATTTACCATGCCATTTTGGCTTGTAAACGTTTTGGGATTTATTAGTACAAGATGTTTCTTCTCTTCCATTTTTCAAAGTGATAATCTTCTGTTTGAAATCCCTTAGAAGTTCATACAGGGTCTCGCATCCCATTTTTGAATTTCATCCTGTTTCTATTAGTCTACTTCTAAGGTATCCCACTTTTGTTTTATGATGCTGTGATCTGGTTGTGTATCCGGTGTGTCTAGCAGCTTGCGTTATCAACATATTTCATTAGTGTATTTATTCCTGCGCTTCCTGCCAGCAATATTCTGGTCTATATTCAGCTCTGTGTGTTAACCCTCCATCTTCTTTTTTATAATTTTTTTTTTTTTGTATAACCAATAGGAATTTTCCCTTTAGCCACATCTTAAAATGCTTTAACAATTTAGGAACTGATTTACATCTCCAACTGATTTTATTTTTCCCAGTTGATAGTGTCAAACATTCCTTTGTCTAGAAGATTAATTCTTTTGTTGAAATTATTCCAGCATGACTGTCTTTCCCATGGTGTAGGATGTACATGCCACTGCAAAATAATGAACCTAAACTCTTTTCCATTCCTGATTTTACTCTGTTCTGTATATACACAAAATTAATTGCCTGTTATAATTTCTCCTGCATTATTTATGAGAGGCATCAACTTAAAATAGTGCCCTTTAATCAAACCCATACTGCAGTTTTTCTTACTTTATTTCCTTTAAAATTCTGAAATTTGCACATAGGTTGGTTTAAAGGACTTCTAATAGTTGTGATCAGTGTTGCTGAGAGTGAAGTCTGACCCAGATAGTATATGAGATATAATGCTCCATCCCTGGCGGTGTTCAAGGTCAGGATGGAGATAGCTTTGAGTGGCATGGCTTAGTGTGAGGTGGCCCTGCCCATGGCAGGGGGGGTTGGAACTAGGTGATCTTAAGGTCCTTTCCAACCCTAACTATGATTCTATGATTAATGAATGATAGCTACAAATCATTTATCTAATACTACCTGTGAGTGTTGGTTATAGGATCAACACTGTTTGTTTATATAAAAGTTTGTACAGGACTTACGGCAACAAAGATGTTGAGTCATGCTTATTTGTGCGCCTTTGTTTTCTTGTTTGTAGTTGAGTATGTGGGTTCAGTTAAATAGGTATGATTCAATCTCACTATAGCCCAAGACTAGAAAAATCTAATACATTTTTAGTAAAATTATAAAACTATAGGAATTATTTTTGAGTTGGAAAAGACCTCTAAGTTAATTGAGTCCAACCATTAACCTGGTACTGCCAATTCCACATGTCCCTAAGTGCCGCACCTACATGTTTTTTAAATACCTCCAGGGGTGTCTGCATCACTTCTCTGGGCAGCCTGTTCCCGTGCTTGACGACCCTTTCAGTGAAGAATTTTTTTCCTAATACCCAGTCTAAACCTCCCCTGGTGCAACTGTATTTCTGGGCTACCTACGTGTACTTTGAAAAAGAGATGGTTTCTTTCTTTCACATTCATAGGTAGACAGCAGTGTTAAGTTGTATGCTTAAAATTACGATCTGTGGCTGTGTTTCAAAATGCAAAACCTGTTTTTTGACTCTACGTGTTCCCTTTTGCCCTTTTCAAAGCTAAGCAGACATCCCAGGATGAAAATGTACTTATTGGTTCTGACTTGCTCAAAGTGGGATGGTGAAATTCGATTTTAACTCTTTCTGTGCAACTGAACAATTTCTTAGCTTAGTTGTTCAAAATAGAGTTATTGATTGAAAAATTTTACGAATGCTTCAACAGAATTTTGTAACATCTAGAGTAAGACTCAGTTTGAAGAGGAACTGCCCTTGAGCATCTGAAGTTAGTTCCTTGTATTCTTGGATAGCTTCTTAAATAGTGTTTCTGAGATCAAGCTCTGACTTGCGTATGTAACTACGGGATTATTTTCCTGACAATAATTTGTCATAATTTGTATATTAAATGTAAAATTTGTCACTTTTCTCTTTCTTCAGGACAGTGCTGTGGTAGAGCCAAAACCTCTGAAATCAGCTACAAAATTAAAGTCAAAGGAAACAGAACAAACACAGGTTTTGTGCAGCACAACAATGTAATTGAATGTGAAGTTATTTTTTACCTTATGATTTATCTTATTTTATTTCAGGGTCAGATAACTTTAATGGATGTCCCTGTATTTAAAGCAATTCAGCCAGAGGTATGTAGTTCATTGTTTAGTTGGGGGGGTTTTGTCTTTTTTTGTTTGGTTGGTTTTCTGTTTTGTTTTTGTTTTCAAATTTAAATGTAAAACGGTTGTGCCAGTGTATAAATTCTGGAATTGAAAAGCCCAAGTGTGTCAGTAAATCTTAGGTTTTATCTCTGTTCGTGTAGCTCTGAAGCAAGTGGCTTTATAACACACAAATATCTGAAACTGTTAGTTTGGGGAATGAAGTGTTGGCATTTGAACACGTTCAGCTAGTGCTAGAGGTGAAGTATCTGCTTTTTTATGTTTGTGAATGATAGACATCTTGATCTGACTATTCTGATAATGTTTTAGGTTTCATCTCCTTATACCTTGTGCCGTAGCTAATCCTATCCTCTGTTTTCTCTAACTGGTTTATATCTTTTTTGGAAAAGAAGAAAAAAGGCTGCAATGGCATCTTGTATTCAAGATGGGTTTGATCTGTGGATATATATTAGGATAATTTATTGATGATTTTTGCTCTCTGTTTTGTTTTTATATAATGCCATATTCCTTTCTGATTGCAACCTAACTTGAAATGATGTTTTCAGAATCTTCAGTGTCTGTAATAAGTGATGAATTTGTTTATCCTTATTTCTGTACAATTAGCATTTTCTGATGGCATTGTTTTGCACTTTTGAAAGTTTATTTTTCACTTTACTATACACTTTATCAGTAGTGCGGAAGTCTTTCAGATCATTAGTCACCTTTAGACTACCATAATCTATTTTATTGGTAGCAGGCTTTGTCATGTCGCTCTTATATTTTGCTTGAAGTGGAGAAACCTGCTGAATCTCTTGGTTGTGATAATTGATTTCATCATTTCTGTACCCACAATTTTTTTTGAAGGCTTTCTTTTGATCTGTACTTGAAAATGTTGTCATAATTTAGCTTTCATGGTTTCAGCAAGCTATTTCCCAATCCATGTGAATTTATATGGGGGTTTTTTTCTTTGTTTTTTTTTTTTTTTTTTAAACCTTTCAAAAAGGCCCCCATTTGATCTCTTATTTACTCTCTTATCTAATTCTTACAAATATTTTCCTCATGTGTTTGTGTACTACTTTTTCTAATGTTAAGCATTCCTGCTGTGCAGGATTCCACCCCCTCCCCAGTGCTGATGTTGAATAAACTGCTTTTACAGAGTGTCTCATCTCTAGTTACACTGAGCTTTAAAGTACTGAATATCAAAAAATCAAAACACCAATTTAGCTAGTTAGGACTTTTCCTAAAAAAATTCCACTGCATGAGCTTGATGCTAGTTTACTGTTTGCAGTCTGCTTCTAGCTCTACACATGATGAGCAGTCAGCTGTGTAACAACCACAAGTAAGCAAGTTAGATATAGTGGCAGTGATCCAGTATTCCATACCTCATGATTTGTTGCTCTTTTAATGCTACCTCTTGTATCTCAGATTATGTTGTGTGAACAGACTTATGGAAAGTCTGTGGGAGATGAGAAGAAATTACAAGAACGTACCTTTAATTTTGTTGGCTGTTCTAACTCATTATTATAAACCATAAAAGGGAAAAGCCGAGTGATACTTATCAGAAAGCTACTCTCTCACAGTTTCTATCTAGAAAGCAACTCCTTTTAAGAAATCCGTACATACTGCATCAAAGGAATTCATGTGATGCCTTTACTGAAAAAATATGCATATATGGAAGGGTAGCTGTTTTGACACTTCTTAAGTGTTTGCAAAAAGGAGTTGAAGGCACTGACAGTATGCAGGTATTATCAAGTGCTCTTTCACTTCCTTGCAAGTATTATGCAAGTCTGTCACAGGCAGAGGGAGGTCTGTTGTCTTGTGTCTTTATGTGCCTCTAAATTATGTTAATCCCCTATGAAAAAGGGGCATACAATTAATTCTCAGGTCGCAATAAGATAGACACAATTAAAATTGTTTCCTCCTGTTTTGCAGAAGGGGGAAACAGGCATGGAACACTTTGCCTGAAGGTGTCTTCATAGCAGATAAATGAAGTGTTACAGATTTCCAAGTTTCTTTGAAGTATCTACCAAGCTGTATGCTGTGTCCATATCTTGATTCAGTTTGTAAATCTTCACACATAACTTGTTGTTCACTCAGGTGTTGAATTCGTTTACATGGATGGTGGGGGATGATGAGCAACATCTTTCCAAAGTTTTAAATCAAAAACTTTAAAATCTGGGTGTCTACTGCAGATCGTAGTAATTCACTGACAAATCTGTTATATAAGCTGTGAATCTCCGTCTGCTTCCCCGACTCTATAGCATGGTGCATGAATGAATATTTTTAGCCTTTAATGTGTTTTCATTTATTTTTCCAGAAAAGGGTTCTGAAAGATTTATTCCAAGATGCTTAATTTCTAAGATAACTGGTATGAATTTTCACCATCTTTAGGGTATATGAGAAGTATTCTTTACATTTTGTTTTTTTTTCTTGACTGTGTCAATGATTGTGTTGCATCATCTTCATTGTGTTAAAATCTTTAAGTATTGTGGGTTTGTGTTTTGTTTCTTGTGGGCTTTTTTGTTTTGTTTTGTTCTGTTTTGCTTTTTCTTTTTAAAGCAATGTCAGAACATCATCTTGGTTATTTTACCAAAACCAAGAGCTGAATAATGTTATTTACACAATACATAGTAATTTTTCTTTTTAGCATAAAAATCAGTAAACATATTCATAGCAGGTACTTACATACTTCTTTTAACTCTCTCTGTAGCAAATAAATATAATTCTCTCTGCCTATACTAAAATTTCCTGCAGATACTGTAGGTTCACATGTGCGCATGAGTTCCTACATATCACCCACTACAACTTAGTAGTTTTTGGCTACAGAATAAGAAATCAAGGTAATAGGAACACTTGTCTGAATGAAAGCAGCTGATTTGCATTTTCATTTTGTGGAAACAATAAATGATGGAGTTTTGAAAGTCAATTAGATGATTCCCATGTATTTTCCATAAGTGAAAGTAGCTTGCTGGGTTTTTTTTGTTGTAGTGGTTGTGACTTTCTAGAGAGCAGTAGCTACAAAGCACAAAGGTAGTCATGGAGTTGCTCAGCTGTGCTGCTGGTAGTTGTGTTAACATTAACCAACTACCAGATGTCCCCTTGTAGAACACATTAGCTTGCTTTTCTTAGGAAATCTGATTGCCTGTTGCACATACTTTAATATATCCTCCAGAATTGTTTACCCACATGTAGTCTGTCACATTGAAGATCTCTACTGGGTTATTGTCTTTGACTTCTTTATCCCCTTTGCTTTACCAAACTAGGCAGTGAAAAAAAGTTTGCTTATTAAATATTCATCTCTACTTATTTTGAAGTTGTATAATGGTTCCACTATTAATCCTTGCTTTTTCTCCATTTTTGAAACTTCCACTTTGACCCATATATAAAGACTTTAATGAGAAGTACAGTCTTTCTTTCTGCCATGCAGTACAGGTTGTAATTTAAGTGTTACTGTAGTATTTTAAGGAAAATAAAATTCTATAGATTTAAAAGGAATCAAGACCAAAATGAGTTACGAAGAAAGTCCAGCTTTTGTATTGATCTTAAATCTTTCAGTCTTCCACCTCATTTTAAATAAATTACACAAAACAAAAAATTGGTAGTGGTAATGGTGTAGCTCCTCTGCTTGAGTTAACTGGCAGACCGAGGAATTTATCCTTGTGAATACTTTGTGTTTGAAACTTGTAGTGGAAAAAGTGAAATTTAGAAGAAAAATCCAAGAAACATGCCTGCATTGGAGTAATGGAATAGGCAGCATGGTCTTTAGTGAAGAAATTGAATGTTTTGATAGAACTGTAAGAATGGTTTCTGATTACAGTCAGCCCTGGTGTATTCTCTATTTTTGACTGAACTAGAATTTAAGGGTTTTAAACAATATGTGATATGTGTAACAGAGCCTTTGCCTTTTTGTGAGACCACATGAAAACACATTTCAACCCAAGATATGGATGTTTGTGTACAACTTTGTGTACAATTTTACAGCCAGCCTCAGGCCCAGGAATACAGAAATGATCATAGGATAATCTGCTAGACATGTGTTCCAGGAGCTATTTCTGCTATGCCTCATTGTTTAGTTTTCAGTCTTAATTAAAAAAACATTTGTTCGCTGCCAATCATTGCTTTCTCTTTCCATTCAGACAGGGCAAATCTCAAGAGGTTTTTTCTGGAGCAAAATCTTCAGTTGTTTGAGTCTTCTGTCAAAATAGGGAAACCTCTGCTTTGAAATAACAATGTTATATATATATATATGGTTTACAGTCTGTGAGTCAGATCTTGCATCCGTGTCCAGCTGATACTAGACCTCTAATATGACTTCAGCATTAATACTGTTATGTACTGTCTAAAGATTCTTGGTAATGTTTTCCACTTCTGCTGCTAATCACATCAGTGCTAGAAACCTCAGCACTAGGTCTGCTTCTAATGGCTGGACCATGTAAGCCCTTAAAATAAGCAGTGCCAAGGCAATGGGTCACTTGTGCTCAAAATAATAATAATTTGTTTTTTTATTTGGTGATGAGAATTGAAATAATAAATGAGATGCCCTGAATTAATAAGAAGTTGCCATGCTTTTCTCTGAAGTTGGGATGGCAGCTTTTTTGGTTTCTTTGGGTTTTTTTTGTTTTTTCCTGCAGTTAAGGAAATGTGATCATCAGATGCCAGGAAGAATGAATTACCTTGTTTGTTATTCTTCCGAGTGCAGAAATTTGTTTGTAACTGCTGCACTAGGAGATTCTGAGGAATAGAGAATACAAACAAGAGTCTCTTGAATGGTTCCTGCTCCAATAGTCAGCTCTCCTTTGCAACAGGAGCAGTTCAGGGCTGCATAGTTGTACATAGTCATTAAAATGCAATATAAGGAGTTGGGCATGTGCATTCCTGTGCCAAACATGCTGACGTTTTCCAGGATAGGTTTTGGTGACAGAACTTTCTGATGAAATTTGAAGGAAAATACAAAGCTGAATTTTCTGCAGGCTTCTTAGTGCTGTGGAAAGCAGTACCTCAGTCTTCTCTAAAAAATACCAGCATGCCACAGACTTCAATAAGTGGAAGAATTCAAGGTGTCTCTTAACTGGCATGAGACTATTTAGTAGTTTTGGGGTGTTACTTGAAAAGATGTTAAGTTCCTGATCAGAAACAACAAAAAAAAAATCCCAGCAAACAAACAAACCAATAAATCCCTCCCACCTCCCCACCACAACTTTATAGCTTAGAATATCCAGATACTGAATTCTTTTAAAACTATGACTGTCTTAAATGGAACAATTTTTGGTTATCTGTTAAGTCATCTTACCCACATCATATGGTAGCTGGACGTACAGTGTGATTCTGGTTTCGGCAAGTAGTTTTCAGTGCAGTGATAAAACCCAAGAGTACCTCAGAGTGGAAGATGTGGAAAGAAAGCATTAATAAATAAAAATGAAAGGCTGTACTTCGCTATTATGACACTTTAATAATTTAGCTGTCTCTGTAGTGATTATTTTTTCTTGGTAGCACTGGAATAAGTTGCATGCTGTATATATTTGCATTTATTCTGTATGCTTTTGTATGTTAATAGAGCTCATTTTGACACTTTTAGGTTTTTATTATTTTAATCAAAATTGCTTTATTGAAATTAAGTGGTAGCAAATAAAAAGGAAGATATAGTTGCCCAAGTGCTGACTTAAGTTTTACGGACAAGTTAAGAGGTATTGTAAGCTTGTATATAACTGTGAGGTTTCCTTAAGCAGGTCTTCTTGCTCTGTTTTATTTCACGAAACTATTTGCTTAAGTGCTGAGTGTTGTTCAGCTTTGAATTAAATTGTCTCCTTTTGGGAAAGAAAACTGGAAATAGTGTTTCTTTTATTATAGCTGCAAAAGATTGCTATTTTGTTGGGTTTTTTTTAATGCAACATTCCTAGTTAAAATAATGGGACATGGTTTATTTTGAGATAAGAAGGTGTATCTTCTCAGTAGACTTTAAGTATCTTCAGAAAGCAATTAAAAAGAAAAGAACATGCTGCTCTCCCTAGCTCAGATTCACACTTTTAAAGCAGGATTTTCTGTGGGAGCAAAATGGATCCTGACTTACTTCACTGGTTTCTAGTCAGGCCTGAATAAAAAAAAACAAAACAGTCCTTAATTCAACAGAAGATTAATTTAAAAAATATAATAATTCAAAATAATCCAGAAATGACAGCTGTGAAATCTCAATTTATAGAATAAATGGGAAGTGTAACTACATTTTATTTCAATGTATCATGCTCTGTTAAGTTACTTTGAAACTTTTAAGATTTGCCTTTCTATATGATCTTGGTTCTGAACATGTGTTACGTGCTAATTTTGAAAAAATAATAGTTTCATCCTCGTTCTCCCAGGAGCTGGCAAGCTGTGGCTGGAATAAAAAAGAGAAATACAGTTCTGCACCAAATGCTGTTGCTTTCACTAGAAGATTCAATCATGTGAGTTACTTTTTTTCCAGTGTCATTACATGTACAAATATAAAAAGTCTGGGGGATTAAGTGTTCTGGCACATCATTTTTATTGCTGGTCACAGCTGGTTACTTGAAAACTCAAAAGTATTTGCTAGAATGAGTTCCTTCAGGATATACAGAAACAGTACTGAAGAAATTGCTGTGTTTCAAATGGCAGTTCTTGATGTAACAGTGTTGTGGTTTCTGTACACCACGCACTCCCCATACGCCTCCCCACAACCCAAATAAATACTGTCTGTTCTTTATATAAAGAAAGAATCATAATTACAGGTTTAAAGGCTTCCTAAAAAGGATTTATGGAGCAGTAATTAGATGTAATTTCTTTCTGTGTTATTTGAGTGTCTTTTGCTCAACATATATTTCTAGGGACTAGAACATCTAAGACACTTGTCAGCATTGTTACCTTTTTAGTTCCAAAATTATTTTAATTGTAGAATTTAATTCAAAAAATTCCAAAATATTTTACTATATAGAACTCATGATTTAACTCTGGCATATTCTTTCAGGTAGTGTATTTGAGATGTACGGCTTTTTTACTTAAAAATGTCGTGGTGTAAAATCCCCTTTTATAATCAGAATTTTAGCTTTCCCCACAGTTAAAGCTGTAGGACTCTGTGGTTAGCCAACCCAGTCTCAAAACTGTGATGCTTTTTTTTTTTTTAATGTAATGCCATATTTTATATTTCAGATGAAGTAATGCTATTATTTGCCTCACTTCTCCTCTTGTAAATGTTTAATAATGTCTCAAACTCCTAAGTTCTGTTTTAGATGTATCTTCTATATCCGGTCTCACATCTACAGACAGCTTTGTTAATAATCTGAAACTTAGATCAGCCCTCTAACATTTTCAGGGCTGTGTTTATTTTGGTTTGCCTTTTTTTAATCATCTGTTGTGTACTTTCTCATTTTTCATTATCCTTCACATTTGGGATATGATCAAATCCTCTCACTTCTCATCAACAGCACTTAGTATATTTCTTATCCTTGTAATGACTGAAACGCTTGTTTGGGTATGGGCATTCATCTGCTGATTTTCCACTGAAGAGAAAATGTTACACCACAAACATATTGTGACCATACAATCTATTGAAATCTAAGGGAATCTAGGAATTTTCTTGAAATTTTCCTTTTGAAGTTGCTCCTTTATTTGACTATATATATCCAGCCTGAGGCTAGTGTAAAAACACCAGCACTTTTTATACCAATTTCACTGATATGCCAGTAATTCCAACATTTGCTGTCTTACGTAAGTTATCTTTTCAAAGGAACATTTTCTTTTGCTACGTATTATTAAATACCTTTGTAGTAAGGACCATGATAGGCAGCATACCTTATTAAGGACCTCACTTCTCATTTGTTATTGTGTAGTAGAATCATAGAATATTTAGGGTTGGAAAGGACCTTAAGATAATCTAGTTCCAACCCCCCTGCCATGGGCAGGGACACCTCCCACTAAACCATGCCACTCAAGGCTCTGTCTAACCACAGCTTGAGCAGCACCAAGGATGGAGCATTCACAACTTCCTGGGCAGCCCATTTCAGTGCTTCAGCACCCTAACAGTACAGAATTTCTTCTTTATATCTAATCTAAACTTCCCCCATTTAAGTTTGAACCCATTACTCCTTGTCCTATCACTACAGTCCCTAATGAAGAGTCCCTCCCCACCATCCCTATAGGCCCCCTTCAGATACTG
>JAOEHY010007503.1:0-11929 GCA_025447955.1 Psilopsiagon aurifrons | reverse complement strand
CGACTCGAGCCCCCGGCGCGGGCGGGGCCGCAACGCGAACCGCGGGGCAGAGCCCGCGGGGGCCCACGGGTGAGGCGCTGTCCCGGTGTGCGGGGCGGACCCGCTCGGGTGCCCGTGTTGGGGTGCGAGTGGCTTCTGACGAGTCGCCCATGACCCGAGTGAACCGCTCCCGTCCGCCTGCCCCGCAGCCTGGAGGTCCCAGCACATCCCAGCGCACAGAGCTCGTGTAACTGGACCGCATCTCACGCCTGCGCCACGCAAATGAGGATCCAAGCCGTTGTCTCCTTTGATGTGTGTGACTAAACGCCAAAAGGGATATTTTCCCCTCCGATCCTCATGGGAGCAGAACTTGTTAAAGAAGACCTGTTTGCTAAGGACTAAGCCACTTCTGAGCCAAGACGAAAGAGGTGGAGGGTGATGAGGCTCTTCTCACGCAGAAGAAAGGAAAATTCCTTTTCCCTGTTTTCAGTGGCTGCTAATCTCATGGAGCGTGAAAGGCACATTGAAGGAGGCTCCAGAACGACAGGCTCCCGGCGGTCGCACAGCTAATCCTGTATGCTCTGTCCTATAAACACACACAGGCATTAATGCAGCTACAGGATCAAAAGACAACTGTTTTCCTTCAGCTGTTCAAGCTATTCTGGAAGCTCTTCCAGTTGCAAGGAGCCATCATCTTCTTGATGAGTTCTAGGGAATATCTCCCCTTGGATATCCTTCCAAGATGCTGAGCAGACATGAAGTAACCACACTGTTGCTGCTCCTCACAGTTTGCATTATGGCAAACAAGGAATCCCAGTTGAAGATGGGAATCTCTGCAGTGAAGAGATAGAACCTGACCTGCAAGCATCAGACAGCAACTGCTGCTGCAAACATCCTTCCCTCCTTTCCAGGAGGACGAGCGCAGCCCTCACTGCGTTATTCACTTACATGCTTTGGGAAGACCCAACCAGAGGCTTTCCGCATGAGCTGGACCATAAGATCACCCAGAAACACCACTAAACTCAGATCAGTCACATGTGTACACAGTCCATTGCTGTCCTCTCCGAGCAGTTCTCATTGGCTTCCATGGCTCATGAGAGCAATGAGGTCCACGTGCTCTGGCTGATGAGTTTCTGGGGTTGTTAAGTGCTCCTCCAGCCCCTACAGCCTGGGGAAGGAGGATGGGGCAGCAGCAGCTCCACTTGCAGACCGAACACAACCTCCCTTGGCTCTACAGCAGAGCGTGACCTGCTCTGTCAAGTGTCTTCGGGAGCGCTGTCTGGTTTTCTACATCCTTCTGATCCATAATGACAATGTGAACGTGCAGGATGAGGACAACGGCAGCATTCTTAAGGGGCTACTGAAGTAGTGTATGAACTCTGCTCCATGCAGCTAATGAACTGCTTCTCTTCCTCAATATAAAACTTTCTGCCAGGAGTAAAAAAACCCTAACAAACAACCTTATGCACCTGAAGCCACACACAATGTTAATGGTAGCATATAGGTGATTCTGGCAATGGGATCTGTGGAATCTTATGGATGCTATTGGAACATAGATCGCTCATCAAGCGTGCCAGCAAAGTTCCAAATATTTTAATTTAGATCCTTGTGCAAATAAAACGATAAGAAAGAAGCCATTTGAATTGAAGTGCTGCTGGTATCTTTCAAGTTTCCCAGCTCCTCACTGCTTAAAAATCAAAGGTCTGATCACTATTGAGGCAGAGAGATTCTGTGCGTGGGGGGTTCAGAATGAACTGGGTCGCTCTTACCTTTCCGGGGCACACGCACAGAGCTGCCACCAGCTGATAAGCAGCAAGGAAGAAGATGTGCCAGAGTCTCTGCAATGTGAATCATGAGGAGTGATAACAGCACATTGATAAAGGTGCTGCTCTTCCATGTCTGGGGTTCGGGGGGCATTTTGTTAAGAGGTGAAATAAAAGAGTTCTTTAAAAAACAATCTCTTCATTGTCATTCCCCAGGAGCTGTGGCTCTGGTTTGGTTAAGTGGGTTAACGTGCCCATTTGGCACACTTACTTATATGCAGGAGTAAAACTGTAAGGAACATATTCAAATGCCTTGTTACAGATATTCAGCAAATTACACATCCACCGTTGCTATAGCAAGCATCAAAAAGCAAAACAGTTCAGGCAGTTTTAATAGCTGTAATGACAAGGCTGGAACCCCGTTCCTTTGAATTGGTTGCACAGTCACTCCATGATTTAGAAGCAAGGAATGCCAAGTGTTTTCACAAAAATACTCTGAAAACTGTGAGTACAGATGCTTAAAGAATCCCTCACAATGACAGAAATGAAAATGGTTTTGTCCTTTCACCACTTACAGAATCAAGAGCTGTTTCTCCTAGGAATAAGCCCAAGATTTAACCAAGTCAACGTGCACGTAACCCCAGCATTACTGCACAACATCTCACTGCCCTTGAGAAGGGCAATTGCCAATCCCCAGGTTCACCAGAACCAGATAAACATCCCAAAAGACACATTTCTTTCAAAAGTTTCTCCAGAGACATGTACTCTGTGGAATATTATGGATGTTATTTGAACGTGGACTTCTCATCAAGCATGCCACCAAAGTCCTAATGTAAAGTCCTCTGCCACCCACATAACTTGGCCAGAATGACGTGTGGAAGTTGAAGACGACATGACCAGGAACTAAAGGTACTGGGTTATTCTCAGAACAAACAAAGCTCTATACTACCCTAGTGGGAGGCTGAACTCATTCATCTTCCGTACCCCAGGCTTCAGATCCATTCTTCTCCCCGCTCTTGTTGCCGTTCTGAGCCCATTTATTTCCCTCCGAAATAGAAACACTACATTCAAATCATCTCTGGCAAAACTCTGATGGCTACAGGGAATTCACACCAGACTAAGCTGAAGCGTAACTCCAGAGCTGATGCCATTTTAATGGCCCCTGGAGGAAAGATGTTTTTGCTGTGCAAAGCCTCATAAAGTTTTTGTAGGTACTGAAGCCAGTGGTCTCGACAGAAACACTGTATTTACCTGTTCAATCAGGCACAAGGGCAAGCATGCTTTGTTCCTCTACACTGGCACCGACTCCAAAAGGAAGCAGACACCTGCCTTGGGGGGTTGCTGTGCTGGAGCCCCATTTACTCCAGTACCACATCCAACAGCTTCAGAATTGACTTAGGAGGTGCCAAGCTCCAGCACACTGCTGCAGATCTGTGTCCTCAGTCCTTTATTTCCCTATGAGTACAAGCCAGGTTCCGTTTTCACTTTGGCTCATACTCTAAGCACCCTGGTGGCACTAAGAAAATAACAATTACTTTGCTCTAATATACACCCATAAACCAGTTAGAGAAGAAGAAAACTGAAATATGAGGTAAATTAAAGCTTCCAACTTAGGGGATTTACCAGTAAGTCACCACAGAATTCACATAATTCATTTTTATCATTCTGCAGCAACTTTCTCCAATTCATTTGGATTAGCTATTAGAAATTCTGTCTCAAAAATTAAAGAAAATGTCTATTGACCATTATATCAAATTCTAATTTTAGCCAGGAAAAAAAAGAGAATAATTAGGCTGTAATTTACTCCGGTAGTCAACTTACATTAACAATATTCCCCCCCCCCTTATGTAATTCTGGCAGAATCAAATAATATATACAGTGCACATAAACGCTGGGCTCGATTTAGTAAAGACAATTTCCTACAGTATATTCAGGACATTTCTTTTTGCCTTCTGGTATAAGAAGACAATCCAGTTATTCAGTTTAAAGAGGTAATGTGATTGTCATCCATGGTAGCCCCACTTCTAACTTTAGTGCAGTCTTCAGTACAGTACACAGAAGGGCTGGTTTTTATCTATCTTTTTAAGCTGTGATCATCCTATCATGAGCTGTATCACCTGGCTCCGGCTCTCTGGGAATGCTTTCCCCCCCACATCCTGACCTCTCTGCCCAGAAATGCTGCTCCACAACGGGGACAGCACCAGCTCATTGAATGCCACCAACAGTGCCCACGGAAACCCACACAGTGACCAAGAGCACTCCAGGAAAATGCCATTGCCTGGGATTACCATTCCACCCTCAGCACGTAGGAGCTAGAGCAATCTCCAGATTAGTTTGACATCAGATCTCCAGCAAGAGCTGAAGCAAATAGTAACAGAAAAGCACACTGAAGTCTCAGATCCCTAAAGGTATGCTCCTAAATTTCTGTTCCTACTTTTAAACAAGTATTTTTTCCAGGGTACTAAACTCCTCTGAAATTGGACTGCTGTCTATATTAACTGAATAAATACGGATCTAGGAGCCTGATTTTAGTCACCAAGGTATGAAAATGTCACCCTCAGGCACTGGAAACAGAAGAATGAGTAATGGAAGACAGTGAATGGATGCTGTTAGCAGCGGCAGGAGGTGTTCAAAGTCATGTAGATTCAGGAACTGGAAGCCAGAGGCAAACTGAAGTGAGTCAGTCTGCTCCAGAGGAAGTGCTGACACAGCCCAACAGCCTGTCCTGGAGCTCCCGAACCAAGTCCTGGTTCACACGCCCCTGTGATCTATTTTGTGTCCAGCAAATGAAGCACCACTGACAAATGAGCACTCGTTTACGAAGAGCACCACTGTGGAAAGCGTTTCTCCCAGTCTGTAAAGGGCTTCACCACCACTGGGCTCTGCCATGCTACACATCCACAAGAAGGAACTGACTTTTTCATCACTATTTAAGAATAGATAAACCAAATGGAAGCGTAATCCCAGTACCAACAGCTAGACTCATGCTTTGCTTGCAGGGGCATCATGGCAATACAGCTACTCCAGTTCTCTCCTGGGTGTCAGCCCAGCGCCTTATTACACAAAACCTTTTCTTCCTTGTCATCAAGGATACACAGCAGT
The DNA here is from genome assembly GCA_025447955.1 of Psilopsiagon aurifrons. Lineage (NCBI taxonomy): Eukaryota > Metazoa > Chordata > Aves > Psittaciformes > Psittacidae > Psilopsiagon > Psilopsiagon aurifrons. The sequence goes on along the minus strand of JAOEHY010007503.1, from coordinate 7,085 downwards.
CCTTATGAACAAAAATGATTGGTTTAATATCTTCTCAGTAGTTTTAGCTACAGAGCTGGGTTTTCTTTCTAGATCTGCCTAAACCTTGTCCAACCATGAAAACTACTCTTTCCCATATGACCCAGGAGAGCTGCACAAACAGTACATGCAGCAAACGCACAGGAACAGCCAAACCATCCTTAGAGGGCTTCATTTGTGAGTTCTTGACTTTCCCCTCAGCCTCCTCCCCTTAGGGCCAGGAACAGTAATAATTTTTTTTCCCCTCACGTGGAGTAAATCAGTTCCTACATTTCAAACAGCAGAGTGAAAATTAAGACGTAAAGGAGTAAAGACCATGAAAAAGCCCTATTATTCAACAACAATGCAATCTGAAGCTGCTAAGACAGGCATAACAATTATTTACAGTACCAACAGTGTGAAACGTGAAGTATTTCAGCCTGGGACAGCACGAAGGTAAAACCAGGCAGGTAATCCTGTCAGAACTGCAGAACAGGGGCAAGGACAGACCACCCCACACCGATTACCCTTTTCACTGCACTATGAATTGAAACAGGTCCTTACCAAGCATCATTTTTGGTATTAAATGATAGTAAATCACTTTGATTTAAATACAGTGTCTGTATTTAATGTTTATCTTAAGGGCTATTTCTGCCAAAAAGCCCTCACCATGCACTAAGCAACACTACAGCACCACCCAGGATTAGATACATACTACCAACTCACCTATAGTAACCAAAAAATGTAGTTTAAAATAACTCCCACTGACTCCTTAGAGTGGGAGACACATTCAAAATTAGCAAGTGCTCCTAAAGAAAAGAACTATGCATAAAATTACTTCTTTTTAGCTGGGAAGAGAACTATTAATACTGGAATTAGCTTTTGTACTTGCCATGATGTCTTTCAGCTCCCATCTCTGACTAAACAGCGAAACTCGTGACCTTGTGTTGCACAACGTCAATTTCTATAACACCTCTTCCTGCTTAAAATAAAAATCAAGTATATTTCCACTAATATTAAAACTAGAAGTTAATCCTGCTGTAGGTTTACCCATTGGTCCACACCAACTAGACCTATAAAGAGTAAACAGATCTTGGATGCTTCTGCATGGGATCATTGGAACTGGGCAGTCACCTGGATGACAAGCCTGAGGAGCACATTTCAGAAGGGCATCTGCAGGGCCTGGAGTAAATGCACTTCTGGTACCTGCTGCATTAAGCCCTTACAGTTAAGCTGGATGTCAGGGGAATGAAATTATGTCCCCAATCTCAAGCACCCTTCACAGTCCAAACAGTTGTGGCTTGCATGAATGACAAGAAGGTTTCAGTGCCATAGTGGCATCAGCTCCATACAGTGGCCAATGTTACATGACACATTTGTGGTTCCAACCACATCGCCTCCAGCTGCCATCCCTCTGACACCAAGGTCGAGATCTGCAAATACAATGACTAAGAAATTTTGTCTGACAAACCACTTACAGCAAAGGAGTGATACTGAATTTTTAAGATCAAAGTATACAAGTGAGTGATTCACCTTCCTCTCCTTTTCACTTGCAAGGCAGACTAAACACAAACATAACATTAGGTGCTTTGAAAAGCTCTACCTGCATTTGAGAATTCGCATCCAGTGCTACAGTCCTGGATGACAGGATGTGACTCTCAGCTAAGCACCCTCTTCTGCTAGCTCAAGAGCTCTGTCTACCAGACCATGGCACCTGAATCACTCCCAGGGCACTAACTCCTACTGCTGCCACCGATCACTCACTCTGGCAAGCTGGAGCATTAGCAGGACACCAAGCAAAACAGAGCACGAATTTCCCAGGGCTCCCCCACCACTGAAACCTGAACACTGACAGGACTGAGACAAAACAAACCCCCACAAGCCAGTCCAGTAGGCAACTGTCTGTCCTCGGGGTCATATAAAATACCACGTGCTGGAGGGAAGAAGAAAGAGCGAGGAGCTGGCAGTGCCCGCAGCAGTGATTGTGCTGATGCCAAATCTGGTCCTATCTGCGTGTTCCAGGCACTGCTGAGCAGGCAGCACGTGCCGTGGTGCCGGTGTTGGCAACAGCGATGCTCAGTACAGCCCGTGGCCACCAGCCACCTTAAAGCAACAGCACCACATCACAATCCCTGGGCTAACCTTCAGTGGCACCAACATAAACGAACATGGACGCAGAGCTCTAACACACAGCTCCCTGCTGCCATTGCCACCAGTGAGCAGGAGGAACTGGGAACCCTGCAAGCTCTGGGGAGCCAGCACGACCATGAGGACACACAGCTCCCTGCCAACGCTGACTGTACTCCAGTTTTAGCAACCTTACAGCTTTCCAGATTGATGGGGAAGGATTTCAAAACTCAAAAAGCATAACAGATTTACATCCGAGTTTACAGAAATAGCTCAATAACACACATGCAGAAAAATAAGGAACAAAACTATCAGATCCCCAAAACATGGACTGACAGCAGCAGAGATTTGATAAGTACTATTTTAAGTATGATTGGATCCTCAGCTCTGGTGTTATTAAACTAAAAATGGTATCAATTCATTGTGTCATATTTTATCTGTTTGAGAGCTTATAGCAGTTATGACCACCTCAAAAAACAATCACTATTTCATGTTCTGTATACAATAATTCACACACGGGCACATTTCCCAAAGGACAAAGGAGAAATCATAACTCTTTCACCAAGAAAGTTGAACCTGGTGTTGTTCCTCTCCTGTGACATGTGGCCTAAACACAGATTTGAGGGCGTTCTGTAGCATGCAGAGCAGCTCCTTATGGCAACAATGGGAAAGTATTTCACATCCAGGAGAACAGAACGCATATTTATGTCTGTCAACCAGTCACACCTTACCCACCCTTCACACCTCTTCCTGCTCCTACTACTACCAAGATCTTCCCCTTTGCACAGAAATGCCCTCTGTCCCTATAGCTGCTGCCAGGAAGAGCCAAGGGGCAGAGGGCAACCCACAGACTGCAACCAGGAACATTTTCAAGGGCAGTTTGCTTTTGACTTTTGAGGGATTAAAGTCAGTCTTCCACAAACAAGCATGAAGATATCCCAAGGAGAGCTCTGCTGCTAATGAGGATTTTCTTGCTGCTTGTCAGTGGCTTCAGCCACTTCTGCTGCCACTGGATGAGTAGCAAAGTGAGTGAGCAGCAAAGACCTTTCTACCGCACGGCTCTCTGCAGGTGTGATTAAATCTGCCTCTTACTTCCCCAAGTCCCCAAGTGGACGATCATGCCTCAGTTACAGAGATAATTTCTCAGAATGAAAGAGCCAATAAGTACCGATTCCTCTGGGCATCTCAACAGCATTAACACAAAATGCAGTAAAAGGCATCAGAGTAGCAGAAAGCAATTCAGCCCTCATGGCTGATCACCGTGCACTTCAAACGCTGCCAACCCACGGGCTTAAGGCACAACACAAAAAGTGGCCCTGAACCATCACCTCAGGACAATAGCCTTGGCTGCACCTGAGCAGGATGAGTGCATCTCCTCCCTGCTCTCTTTGTTCTCATCACCACACAGGGGAGCAGAGCCTGGCACAACTGCCAGGCCAGGCAGGTGCATGCAGGGACACACTGGAACATATGAGTCCCACAGGGGTTCTGGGTACAGACCCAAGCACAGAGCACGTGGGTCAGGAGTGAGGGGCACCACTGGGACTTCATGCAAAACAGAGGAGAGGGGAGTTCAGGGAACTCAGCTCAGGTTTGAGGGGGTGCCCTTTGCCTCCCAAAGGGAGGTACCCCATGAAGTCCCACAGAAAGGCTCCAAAATGCACTCAATTAGCTGTTCCTTTTACCTTTTTGCTCTACCCAGCATTTCTTCAAGAGCACTGTCATCTCTGGCTTTGGCATCCTACTCATCATCTATGAATTCATGTTGCCGTTTCCTCCCTGAAAGGAAAAAGTCCCATAGTCAGTCATTTGCTGCACTGAGGAAAGGACAAATTTGACAGTATTTCTGCCACTGTTCAAATTCAAAGACCATTGCTCCTTGAGCAGCACTGCGAGTTGTGTGCTTTGCTACAGTGTCATTCATCAGAAACCAATCAGCCTGTGTTGACTCCAAAAAACTTACCCCAAATTTACCTGTAAGCAGCTGAAAAGCTCAGACCTGCCTGGAGTGAAAGAGCAGGGCAGTGACTCCCCCAGAGTGAAAACATTCCCAGCAACAACAAGAGACACTTGTGCCAAGCCAACATCTTTATTTGATTTTAAAGCATTCTGGAAGAGTCAATCCATATGGGAAAGAAGGAACACACACAGCGAGCATGTCTGATGTTAGGGAATCCTTCATTCCATATATCACGCAATCCGAATTAAAAATAAAACTAAACACAAGTGTACAAAGCAGAGACAAAAGAAAATCAATTTTCTCAGAGATAACATGAGGGACTCCCACAGGAGCTGGCAAATTCTGGAAGAGAGAAAGAGATTATATTTTATGGGAAGAGATTCAATAACCATTCTTCTCCCATAAAGCTACTGATGGAGGATTGTCACTGCTCCATAGACACACTGTGCACATTTCAGGACAACAGTAACAGAAAATCAATAGCATCTTTTATACGTGAAAAGACATTATCTCTATGGACTCCTAGTACTAACAAATGGGACCAAGAAGACCTCTGCAAAAATTCAGCAGTCGGCATCAATCTGGCTATGAAGGGGGGCAGTGAATGCAATCAAAGGGCCCCCAGATAACACTGACCTCCCAGCACACTCTCTTCTGGTCATTAGGGGCAGGAGCTCCCTCAGGTGCTAATGTGACAGCTTGGACAAACTGGGCTCAATTTATGGCACTCTCCAGTTTTCCCTTCCATTGAATTGAGATAGAACTAAAGTTAATACAAGCAAGAAAACACTTTGAGTGGGGGCAGTATTCCAGCTCCTAAGGAAATCTGCTGAATGAGGCCACTCACACCACACAAGGGAAAACCATTTACCATCCTGCTCAGAGGAAAGATTCCAGAGGGAAGGGCTCACCGGTACCTGTGGCTCTAAAGCAGCAAAACTGACTCTGGGACACCTTTGCCCTTTGCCAGTACCCTGGAGAAACACAATACTGATGTTTTCTGCAGCTTTAAACAACTTTTATCTCCCAATCTGGTTTGCCAGACAGGAACAGTGACGGCTCCTGCCCCTTTCTCACCCCACTGTGCTGCTCACTTCCCTAAGTTCAGAAACACTGGAACTCCACATGCATCCTTCCAATGCATCCAGATGCTTTCCAATGAACCCAGGGTATGCTTCCCTCATCACAAGGATCCCAGCACAGCACCATACCACTTTATTGTGCCACATGAGGAACCTGCAAGTAGCAATGCGGGCAAAAGTGAATGCTCACCTTGAAACAAACCTGTCAAATCAGTAAAGCACAAACAAGTACTTCTCTTTTTTCCTTTCTTTTTCCCCCCTCCACATTGCTCTTTGCCATGGATGTTACATTTCCACTGGTAAATGCAAAGCTGCCCCTACAAGCTTAGAAAGCACAGTTCATCTTTAGCTCCCCAAAGTCCTGTTTCCCTCCTGTAGCTCCCTGCCAAGATCTGTGGACCCTTCCCAAAAGTTTCCCCTGGATCCCTGGTGGCACACATGGAACAGTGGCCAGAGCTGGCAGCGAGTGCTGCAGCACGAGAGGGATTCAGTAACACTGCCACAGTCCCTCGAGAGCCTCACAGCTCCTGAATCCCACCAGGATCCCATCAGACAGACTCATTCCTACGTGGTTTCCCAGCTCCTGCATTCTCAGGCCTCCAGCTCATTGCAAGCACGGAGAAACTCCTGTAACACGATCAATACTTCCATGTTAACTGCACTTGGATCAGAAAACAACTTATTAAATATTAAGCCACTCCTGTTTTCAAACAAAAGTTACACGAAGATCAAATCCAAAGCAGATCATCTGAGTGTTGGGATGGAAAAATACCACTTCAGCTTCACTCCATACAGCGTAGTGGTGTCAGTGAGAGGTCCTCAACCGCTGCACCTTGAGGACAGCAGCACTCAAAATCACCAGCATCCCCTACAGGAACATCACATCTAGACACTGGGGAGCATCTGCCCTCCAGCTTTATTCTGCAGCCAGGGAAGGCTTTAACTCCTTATGGCAGCAGTAAATAAACACTCAGAGACCTGCCAGCGTGCTCTGTGAGGAAGCACGGGCTAGAGCACAGACCGGGAACCCCTTCTTACCAGTAACTGCTGGCCACACTCTGGGATATGTCCCTCTATTTCTCTACCGGGCACGACTCGCCGAGTGCCCTCTCGTGGTGAGCCCACCGCCAAGACCGCGTTCTTGGAGCACAAACCTGCAGCCACGCTCTCTGTGCTGAAAAGCCAAAGCAGCTCCGTTTCCCCTGGTGCCCAACGAGCCCTGACCCTGAGGCGGGGGCCTTGCTCCCGGCCAGCGCGCTCCACAGGGCTGACCTCGCCTGTGCAACCCCGAGCTGACCGGGCAGCGCTGCACGGGACTCTGCGAGTCACCCTGAGAGAGCCGGGAGCCGCTCCCGGGACCGAGGCACAGCACGACTCGGGAATCACCCACGGTTGTGACGGGCAGCGCCTCAGCAACGCGGGAAGGGCCGCTCCCCCCAACCCGGGACAGAGGCGCTGAGGGGCGGGAAGAACACCCCAGTGCACGGCAAACAGCCCCGCTCCCGGCGGGGGACCGGACCCACCGGCCCCGCGCAGCTCCCGCGGTCCCGGCCGGGTCCCGGCCGAGCCCCGCCACGACCCGAGCCCCGCCGAACACTCACCGCGCGCCCCGCGCCCGCCACCGCCGCCACCGCCTCTCCTCACGGCGCTCTGGGCGGGCCCTCCCCGCGCATGCGCGGACATCCCGCCGCGTCCCAGCGCATGTGCACGCTCTGTCAATCCTCCGCGCCGCCGGGGGGCGCTGCAGCGCCGCTCTCCCTTCGCTGGGCACGCCGCGGCCGCGCTAGCGGCGTGAGGTGAGAGGTCGGTAAGATGGCGGCGGCCTTGGCGGAGGAGTTGCCAGGAAATCAGGCACTTGTGCAGAGAGGTGCATGTCCTAATGCAAATCCACCTTGTCCTCTGGGTTTTAGAGGTGTTCT
>JAOEHY010007502.1:0-49658 GCA_025447955.1 Psilopsiagon aurifrons | reverse complement strand
GGCTGGGCCCGGCGAAGCGCTCCCGCGGCCGGCACGGCAGCAGCGCGGCCCCTTCCAGCCCCACCGGCCTCCCCCCGCAGAAGGGACCCTGCCGGAGCCGCCGCCCCCCCGGGATGGGGTCGGGCAGGAGAGACGGTACCTGTGCGGGGAGGTGAGCGGAGCCCCGGCGCCTTCCGCCCGGCCCCGGGCAGCCACAGCGGCGGGGAAGAGGAAGGGCTGGAGGAAGGTAAAGGGAGATATATATACATATATATATATTTAACTCTATCTATATATTTCGCTGCGATCAACCCCGATCCCACAACCGAAGCCCCCGGAGGGAGAAGTGCTGCGCGCTGTGATGCGTCTTCCTCTCGCCTCGGCTGCCAGTTTGGATTGTAGCGCCCGGCTCCGTGCACTGAGAGAATGGCTCGGTTCGGGGATGATCTGCCAACCCGCTATGGAGGCGGAGGGCCGGCCGGGGCTGGAAGAGGGAGCAGCCGGCAAGGTGGCCCCCAAGCCGGCCAAAGGATGTATAAGCAGTCAATGGCTCAGAGAGCCAGGACTATGGCTCTCTACAACCCCATCCCTGTCAAACAGAACTGCTTCACAGTCAACAGATCCCTCTTCATCTTCAGTGAAGATAATGTTATACGGAAATATGCCAAGAGAATAACAGAATGGCCATATCCTTTCAGGGAGGGGATGTGGGCATGGTGGGGAGGGGGAGAAGAGGACAGGGGGAAAGAGACCCCCCTCTGGCAGCTAAGGCTGAGTGTCTGGTGCTAATGCAGACATGCGTGTGTGATCCGGTGTGTGATGTGTGTGTGTGTGACATGGAGCCGTGTGTTAGACATCATGTACAGCCTTGTAGCTGGGGATCACAGGAAACTGCTTCAGTAGGAATGGCAGAGTGTGTGTTTGGCTCTGCCAGGGGTGTGTGAGAGACATATGTGCATTTCCCCGTGCCTTTAGGTGTGAGATGTGCAGTTGCAAAGATCTACATTGCCTACAATTTAAGCCAAATGCAAAGGGTTCTGTGAGATTCATGCTACTGAGCCCTCATTCCTATATCCATCTTAGAGCATTTCAACCCTTCTTTCTCACTCTGCATAGATGAAGGAACGTGGGATTAAAATGGTGACACCTTAGCATTAAAGCTGCATTGATAGTAGGGATGTTGAGAGCTGAGATACCTTGTGAATCCCATTAATACAATCGTTGCAGTGAGGCTTTTAGTACATCACCTCTTGAATCCGTTAGAATCAACATGAATCTTGTCACTCCCACCAGGTACATAGCCTAAGCTCAGGCTGTACTAAAAAAATTAAACCCAAAGCTTTGTGGTGGGGAGAGACAGGAAGTGGGGAGAAGGATCATCTGCTGGGCTGTGAAAGGGGCAGATGCTTTCTGTCTCAGACCCAGATCCTGGGCCAAGTGAACTGCAGAGATTGTCCTCAGAAGGGGACTTTGCTTGTAATGATGCACACAGTAGGGTTGTAAGCCATGAGAAAAGAGAAGCAGACTATCTGAGGTTACCTGGGGGTAGATCTAGGATGTGTGTGTGTGTATGGTTGTGCATTACACTGGTATCTCAAGGGAGCTGGTTGTTTTCTTTTCATTTAATATCACACACCTACTAATCCTCAGCTAACAGCAGCAGGGCCTCCTCCCAGCCTCCTAGCAACACTTCCCATTGCCACAGAGGCCATCTCCCATTCAGACCCCCCAGCTTTCACTTCTTGAGGGGCTAAGAAGGAAGAAATATACACCAGTCGATTCAATGCACTTCTCTTACCCCTGAACACACACACACACACACACACACACGCACGCACACGTCGTGATTTTTCTGTCCGTATTACAGAATCACAGCGATTGCTGCGCTTCCTCACGCATTTCTCCTTCCCTGCATTCAAGTCTGAATAAACCCGCTTCAAAGCTCCGGTGGCAGCCACAGCGTCACCTTCCCGCAAGGCCAGGCGCAGTCTCGCCCTCTCCAGCTTCTTGTGCCACTCCGCAGCCTCCTCCTAGCGCTGTGTGGGGCGGGGACCCGTAGCGCTGGGGCTCGGGAAGGGGGGCAGCGGAGCCGTCAGTCGCTCCCCACGCCGGATCCGCGGGCGAGGCGCGGCCGGGTCCGGGCGCTGTCCGCGGTGCTGAGCGGAGCTGTCCGCGGTGCCAGCGGAGCTGTCCGCGGTGCCAGAGGATCTGGGGCCCCGCCCTGGGACAGCGAGGGCTCAGCGCAGCATAGGGCTAGAGGCGATGGGCACCCAATGCCGCTTTTGCCTTCTTCCCCGTGAGATTGTTTCCCTTACACATCCCGACAGGGCATTGGTGATTTGATTCTCCCTGGAGTGGGCATTGCAGTCTAGCAGGAATTCATGTTTTGGACTTGTGTATACACTCTAAAGCAAACTTTTCTAGCCCATCGCTTATTTACACTATGTGCTCCAGTTATATGACAGGGAATTTCTGAAGAACAACTCAGCAGATGGCATTCAGCTGTAGAATCTATTTTGGGGCAGTTTAGCTTATCAATATCATTTAAACCCAATAATTACTAATAGCTTTCTGCTTCCTTGGGACCTTTCGCTTTATTGCCCCTAAATTCCTTGAGCATGTTGGGTCCTGTATAAGACACCAAATCCCCCAAAGAAAAGAGATAATTTCCTACTTTTCTTCCAAAGACACCCCAGAAAGAGCCGAGGAAGTCAAGGAGACTAAATGCCTTTAAAAAAGATAAGAAATCTCAGAATGCTCAACTAATGTAACTGTTTAGGTAGAAATGGGATTTGAATGAGGCTCTTTTTGTGTTGTCTAGTGTTTTCTTTAACTTCTGGTCCCTACTCCATTTGAATACATGATTTTAGCTACAATCATAGCCAACTGTATTGTGCTGGCTCTGGAACAACATTTGCCGGATGGAGACAAGACACCTATGTCAGAGAGATTGGTGAGTTGTATTATTCATTTCAATTTCTTGTTTCTGTTCTAATACAAAAAGCAGTCAGCCCCCTGGTGTTGTGAGTGCTTGTACCTCCTGTAAAGATCCATGTATAAACAAATGGGCATTTACCTGATAATCAGACAAAATAAGACAGTGACAACAAGTATAACTCTAACCTGCACTTCCTATCTCCAGAAGAATGCTTCATCACTCTAGCCCTGCCCAATTGCAGGAGCAGAATTATCATCAGGAGAGCAGCAAACTTAGGTTGTTTATAAATCAGGACAGAAAGGAGCTGCCAAATGCTCAGAATCATCTCTAGAATCAAATGAACTTGTGTGATATTTTCCCAGGAAATGCTAGAACAGAGTAACCTTTTAGGTTCCTATGTCTTTAAGCTAGCTTCCTGTTACAGCTTGTATCAAGGATTCTACAAAAGCAAACTTTGGCTTTGGATGATTACACTTCCCTTGCAAAAAAAGAAACAAACTTAGAGAAGAAAATAATTTATCCACAGGCTTTATGGTAATGAGCCCAATTACCTTATTTCAAAAGAAAATATAAGAATAGCTTCAAAATCATTCTTCCATTTATCTTCACTGTAGGAAAAATGGGTAATATTTGGTTTGTTTTTTCTCCTGCTGTTAGTGGTCTGGAACATCTTTCATGCCTAAATGCATTAATCATGGTGGATGTTCAAAGGATGAATAAATACAAACCCACATGCTTTTTACATGTCGATATTAAATTATGAAAACCAAAATAATATTAAGCTTATTGCCAAAAGCCAGAGCCCCCGAATATTGGTTACTACAGTTTCCAAGTTTGGTCCACACCAGTGGGCAACTCTCACAATCTCACTGTGCAGAAACAGGAACAAGAGTGTAACTGATAAGTCTTGAAAGAGCTTCAGGGTCAGCGAGATGATGCTGCCTGTTTGGAAATGTATCTGCTCATGCTGGCTGCCCACCTGCATTGCATTTGCTCAGTCTCTTTCTGTTTGAAATCTTTCTACTTGGGAAGAGATGAAGAAAAACGTAAGAACGTGAATGTGTGTTGATCTAGCTGCCGTTAAACATGTTTTTGTGTGTTTTGGGATTGACTAGGCAGGCAAACCTGGGTGTGTGAGCAAAGCAGAAGTTTAGACTAGGGGTGATGATTGAGCTGGGGAAATGTCTTCCATAGTTCTGAAAACAGGAACCACTGAAGGGGAAAAGTAGTTTTGTGGATGTTGTGGTTTGGTAGCACTTTGGTGCTTTATTGTTTGAAGGAGTGATAGGTATAGTTAGCAAGTTGTTTCTATGTTCCTCTGTAACTCTTGATTTTTAAGTGGATCCTAGAGGTTCTTTATTGGTCTTTTTCCTCACTGTTCTAATTCAATTCTACAGCACCCAGTACTTCACATACACCTCCAATTCTTGCCCAAATCATTCCAAAACGGGCACTGTCATTGCCACCAAAATGTGCAAGGTAATTGTGTGAGTTGAATGCACAGCCTCCACCTTGTTGGCTCTGTCTTGGTGAAGAAGGAAGAATTAACCCTTGGTTTTTGTCCCAAACACTGTTGTGCAATATTGCCTTTGATCTGTATATTCTGAAGCCATTTTGTACACTTGTACAAAAAGTACGCAGCACATTTGTAACTCTGAAGTATAAAGGGATTTAGCATAGAATAACACTGAGAATCTTTACAAGTAATGTAATATTTTTTATTTTCAACATATGCTTGAAAGATTAAGCATTGTGAATACAAAAAACTGTCTCCTGGTTTTCAAAGTGAAACCTCCACAGAATCCTCCTGCCACGTCCACTGTCTGTTAGCTGTTTCACTGGAAATGTTACAAATCCATGCTAAATCACCGTGACCAACATTCCCATCCATTTACAGGTTTTGAGCCAAATAAGTAGTCCATAAAGAAGAGCAGGGGCTCTATCGCTGTCTTTGGCAGGAATGGAATTGGTCTTTTTGGGTTAATGATTGATGGATGTACCTTTCCTTCTCCTGGGTTCATTAAAATCTCCAAATTGGAGTGAGGGCTCATCACTGAAGAGTTAGTCACATCTTAAGGATATGAGATGCACATCACAAGCTTTTTATGACTGGGAGTTGTAGGAGAGGTGTTAAAGGGAAACCAAAGCTGCCCAGATACTTTATGGCACAGATACAAGGACAAAAACCTTCAGATTGTCTATTGGTTAAAGACGAGGAAAAGAGGGAGGAGTTATGCAAACATTTCGTGATTTTTCTCTTCTATTCAGAATACCCTTCTATGTAGCTCCTCAGAGACCTAAGATATGAACCTGCAATGCAATCTCTCTTGGCTGTTTCCTGTGCCCATGTTACTTGTTAAGCAGGGTTAATTAAGCGCATGGGAAGAGCAAGTGATGTCTCAGTAGATGCAGTATTTCAAGAACTGAAGTGGCTGAATTATGAGTGATCTTTCTCTGTCCGTTTTTTGTATGTAGCGGTAGCACAGAAAAACATTGCATTAATGCTGGTTAAAATCAGGGCTCTGAAAGAAACACCATATTGGTGGCCATATTGGTGGTGAAAGCATACAGTGTTGATATAGAGCATTGCCTTCAAGGACTTATTCTTCAGACAAGAGAAATAAGCTCATTCTTCTGCTAGATGTAGAATGACCTACCCTCTAATTTCTTGCCTGCTCTGTGCTGGGACTTTCACATGCTTTGCCTGCTGGAAGAATTTACTTCACATCAGTAATTATCTGCTGGAACAAATACTACAAACTTTCTGCTGTCCATCTCAGCTGAGTGCCTTAGCCATTAGGTTACAGAGTCAGCCTCCTTCTGTCCTAAGAAATATTTCATTGTTTATATGCAATGGAGTGATGCCAACTGAAAAGATGCTGAGAGAGTTGTATTGAGTAGCCCAGTGCCTGCTATTGAGAGCTCCAAATGTAGGAATGGGGAGTTTCATATGTAAACCCTGAATAGCCCTGCAGGTGGATGCTTTGTGCTCATGATACTCTTGGCTTTTTAGGCTGAGACACGGTCATTTTCTCCATGTCTCTTCCTAATGTCTCACTTTTTCTTGAGAAGCTTCAGTAGACCATAGATTTGCCCCAGCCTCACAGAGACAACCTCTATAGTATGTTCCTCTGCACCCTGCTGCAGGGCTCCAAGTGTTTGGATCCCCTGGGTGGTTTTTAGGGGAGGACAGAGTATAACTTTCCTCAGATATTCAGCATGGTAGCTCTTGCACTTTACTAATGGATTTATTTCTTTATCCTATCCACAGACACTTTGGGCAGTCATATGTGAGCTCCTCATGTTAACTTTTGCATGCACAGTGCCTTACACACCCAAACCTATCAAGGCTGTCACATCAAAGGCCAAGGAAAGATGCTAGGACATGGACTAGGAATAGTAATGACTTTTCAGACTCAGAAGTTGTTTCTGATCTGAAACATATTGATTAAATGTGTGTTTGGCCCAGCCTCAAGCTTTGCTGTGTCCACAGCAAACAACCTGCTGGCATAGCTCTGGCCGCTGCCCAACTTCTCCTCCTTCCTTCCAAGTGCGCACACTGATATTCATTATCACCTGATTTCCTACTCTTGAACCCAAGCAGCAACACAGCCTCCTGTCTGAAGGGGGCTGCAGGATGTTCTGGCAGCAGGATTGCTGATTTGGCAGCAATGTCCCCCATGTCCTTGCTCTCAGTTCCCTCCGTCACACAAGTCGTGCAACCCCCTTTTTCCAGTATCAGGCTCCAGTACGTAATGGAGCAAAAAGTTTATTTTTCATCCTGTTGTTACTGCCCTGATTCTTAGGCTGAATTAGTGTAAATTTAGGCTTTATAAAAGACCCGTTTTCTATCCCCACTTATTTCTCCAACCCTATAGATGACATTTTTTCTCTGTAATAATACTCAAGCCCATCTGTGAGCCTTCATGCTTAGCTAGAGGCTGACAAGACCTTCTTTGTCCTACTTCCTAAAAGCTCTTGTGGAGTCCTAACTTTGGGAAAAGCATATGCTGCCAAAACCTTGCGTACCTGAAGCCTGGCACTTTAAAGCTGGGAGCTGTAATCACAAGGCACCTGACCTAGATTGAGGTAGCGACTGGGAGCAGAGTTGATATAAGGCTTCCAGGAAGTGAGGGAGTAATGAAAGGAGGTGTAGGTGGGTAAAGGTATATTTTTTGTATGTGTTAGAAGAGCTATATTTAGAGGCATGCTAGTAATTGTGGGAAGGAAGCATAGGATGGTTTTGGGAGGTCTTTGTTTGCAAAGATTTGATATGCTTGTTGAACTAGAAGGTGCTGTGGGGTTGAAGAGTAGGCAGATTAGGCTATTAAAGTGCTCCTGCATGTATGGGGGAAAGCAGAGGAGGAGTAAGGTACTAAAATCACACATGTTGATTTCTGACCGCTTTTTACTTCTTCCTTCTTTTCTGTACTGGGTTGGAGACCTGAGATGCCTCTAGTTTGTGTTATGAAGAAACTGCTGGAGAAAGACTCTTATTGTAGGATTTCTGTAGAAGGTCATGTACCTGGTTCTTCTTTCTCTGTGGGTAAATAGCACTGAGACGGGTAGTTGATCTTTCTCAGTTTGTCAGTGATAGCCTCTGTATCCTCTGAGCAGGGTTTGTGGATGAGTAGAGGGCCTGGAGGTGCTGCCATCTGTGGAAACAGCTCTGGCTGGAACAGAAGATACTTTTGGGTTTGGTTATTTTTCCTCCTCCATTTCAGCCAACAGCCTACAGCATGAGCTCAGCAGTCACCTGCCAGACAGGATGTGTGTGATGTGCAGATGACTGGTCATCTTGCCTGGCCATAGGGGAATGGAAAGCACAGTTTCTGGGCTGTGAGGTAAGGGAAGGTGGAGAGGAATGAGGATGGTGTAGGGTGACAGCTGAAGTGTATGGGGGAGCTGAGGTCGCTGAGGTGTGTAGGGATGTGGAGCAGGAAGCAAAACTGATGGGAGAGCTTTTCCAGCAGCTTGGAAACACCTTCAGTGGTTAGTGCTTTGTGGTTGACTTTGTTCATTGATGTGCTAAGTGTATAAGCCCTTTCTGGAGGGGTATGCTATTGTATTAGTCTTCTAGGTGGGAAAAAACAGGCTTTCTGTAACAAGTACCAAGCTTAAAGCACAGGGCTATCTGCTAGTACTGGGTCAGAGTTTAGCAGCTGTTGCCATGCTTATAAAATATATTTATATATCAAAACCAATTCTTTCTTTGTTCTGTGGCTGCAAGTTTCAACATTCATTAGTAGAATTGCAAAATGTAAACAGCTGTGTATCAAAGAGCAGCCCAACTCTGATGGCCTGAAATGCCAAAGCCACTGCAATAAAGATTTCCACTCTCTTAATTTGGGAGCTTGCTTCCTTTAGGGTAGGGCTGGTTTACTTTCATTGCCTTCAGCTGAAATCAGGGATCTAAGGCACATTTGGAAATTGGTTGCAGGTGCCAAAGCTAAGTAACATTTTGTTGAAATTGATTGCCCATTCCTTTCACCTCTTGCTTTGTTCCCATTTCTAGCCTGCATCTTCCTTCCAAATGTGAATGCTTCCATTTGGCACTGTTTTTGTGTTGAAACTCTTGTAATAAAGTAGAATACTAAGGATCTGGTGGCACAGATGAAAAAATGGCTTAGTAAAACCATAGATACTAGGCTTCATTCTTTTGAAGCTGCGATCCCATGGTTTGCTTTAGTCTGCACCAAGGGCTTGAGACAAAAAGCTGATCCTTCTGCTGTTAATGGAAGGGACTGGGGATTTCTTCCTGAATCAGATACACAGTGAAAGGAAAGCAAATGACACTGCAGCTGTGAGAATTCAGAAAATGGAGGAGAAAGAAGGGAAGTGAAGGAAGAACTGATGGAATAAATGATAAATAAATAATTTCCTGCCAGTGTTTGCAAGCTGGCTGTGCTGACTGCTACTCCCCAAGATACCCACTTGCTTTGGATTCCTGGATGAATTGTAAAGCACTTGTTTTCTTCCATGTCACTAACTACAGAAATATATGATTTCAAGTGTAAATATACCCTTAGAGCAAAATTTGAGTATTAAAATCCCCTCCACAATATTGAGTAAAGATATAAAGATAGAAAAAGTGGGGTGAAGCAGTCAGAATAATGGCAAACAGAGTTGTGAAAAATATGGAAAAAGCGAATCTACCATCATAGAATACTTAGGGTTCTAAAGGACCTTAAGATCATCCAATTCCAATGCCCTGCCATGAGCAGGGATGCCTCACACTACACCATGTCACCCAAGGCTCTGTCCAACCTGGCCTTGAACACTGCTGGGGATGGAGCATTCACCACTTGCTTGGACAACCTGTTCCAACACCTCACCACCCTCACAGTAAGAACTTCTTCCTTATAACAAACCTGAACTTTGCTTGTTCAAGTTTAAACCATCACCCCTTGTCCTATCACTACAGAGAAACAGTAACAAGATTCTTCTCTCTGTTTAGTTCCATTAAATCAAAACCTTAAAATCTTTTGGTTTCACCTCTGTTCAGAGAGCTGAAAAGGGCAGAAAGTTAGTGCATGTAGTTGTTTGTATGACTCTTGCTACCATTGTGGAACTGTAGATATCTCCTTGAGACCTTTGGGTTTTATTCTTTTTCAGGATGACACTGAGCCATACTTTATTGGAATATTTTGCTTTGAAGCTGGTATAAAAATCATCGCTCTGGGGTTTGTTTTTCATAAAGGCTCTTACCTCCGAAACGGTTGGAACGTGATGGATTTTGTTGTGGTCCTCACAGGGTAAGTGACCTCCTCCTCCTGCTCCAAGTTTAAGGGGGACTCTTGCTTGGATTTGTGTTGGTTTTTTCAACTGTGGGTTAGGGTGGCCGTGATTTTAGTGAAACTACAAGAAAACTGCATTTTGACCATACTGTTTTAAAACGATGGCTGTTGTACTGAGCAAATCACTTTAAAAGTAGTGTTTGAACCAACTGCAAAGAGGTTTGCAGGATAGTTATTTGCATACATGGTGTCGTGCATCTTATTTGAACGTTTACCAGCATTGCTCCAGCTTTGCAGGTTCTAATTGCCACTGGGTACTTGAAACTGATTTAAATCAATCTGTCTTCTGACTTTACAGGGTGACTTTAAAAGTCAGCATGGGGAGTGAGTTAACAAATTAAACGCATCCCATTTTTAAGCTGTTACAACTTTGAAATCAGTAGAGTCTGTGCAAGAATGACTTTGGTCTGCTATAAAAAACGTTTTCTAAACTAATTCAAAGATTGTGTGCGTCTTACAGATGGAGCTGAAAATGCTACCTGTGTGTTTTGTACCCTGGCTTGAAATGATATCCCTAATTTCTTTCTTGGAAATGCTTACAATATTTTTCTGTTATGCATTGCAACAGTTTTAGTATCTGTTTATATGAACACAGTGTAATGCTAGTGGGTAATGAAAACACGAACATTAAATAACACTTATGGTCTACAAATTGTGCTTCAAAGCTCCAGAGGAAATGTTCCAGAGGTCTGTGTGAGGTCCCGATCTTGCAGCCTTCATCTTGGAAGGATTTCAGTTGGTTTTTCCCCCAGAAAACTGCAGTCTGGCTCTTATTAATACAAGCTCATGTCACACACCTCTTCTACTGTGTGCACTGAACTTTGGACTGGTTAGCAGTGTAGAGTAGGATGCTGTTAGGAAAATGCTTATGTACATATATAAACATATTCATTAGACACATTATCACCCTATTTCTATTTGCAGTCGGTGTACCTTGTGATACAGCAGTTGAGAGGCCAAAGGGAATTCTTCCTGCATTGAGAGGAAGAAAATAAATATGCAGGGCTTGATTCTCCTGCTGCTGGGGCTGGGTGGTTAATCAATAGAAACTTCAGTGGAGCCACGAGGAGAATCAGATTTACATGCTTGGAAGCATAGGGGGTACCAGGATGACAAGAGAATTAGCACAGATGCTGCAATTACTCGCACCTATGGTATGTTCTGATTCCTAGTGACCACTATGCCCTTTTGTGTGTTTAAAAAAAACTAAACACAAAAAAGTCAAGGCCCTGATTCTAGAAAGGACTTTGGCATATGGCTTGATTTATCCTTCAGCAAAACTTTCAAGTACACATTTGAATTCAGCTGCCTCCAGTGGTTCTGTACTGAAAGTTAAGTCTATACATAAAAGCTTTCTGAATTACAGCCACGTTGGTATTTGTTTAGGCATGTGTTAGATATTTTTCCATAAGCTCAGGTCAAGAATCAAAATAGATACATGGGTTTTGAACTGCCTTGCTATGACTGGGAATGGTAAAAAGTATTGCAAGCGTAGCTGAAACCTCTTCTATGTCCCATGCCTGTGGAATCACAACTGAGTGTGCTATGCTTATACGTGTAGCACCAGCATTTACTGGTGCTGGTTTTACTGTGAGTGCTGCTTGCAAAGCTGTTTGATGTCAGAGCATAATTGTGGACTATCAGCTTGATTAGACAGCTGGAATAGGAACCCTGTTGCCATCTGCAAACATGCGTACTCTTTTGAAGTACAATCCTGTTAACGTCAAAGCTGCTGGTTTCCAATGGTGATGCTAGCTGGACTGTATTGAAATTGTCTTGTACATGGACTTCCCACCAGGCAGGCAATGCAGGGAAGGCAAAGTGTAAACTGGTAGACATTGAGTCCAAGACTCATCTCCACTGAGGAAATCACAGACCTCTAATCCTATAATTCAAGGGCTGGATTTACAAGGCACTTGAGTTCATGCCCAGTTTTTGGTGTCTGGGGAGTGTGTGTGTGGGGCTACTGAAAATAACAGGGTTACTCATGCACTCGGTTAGATAAATGCTTTCCTGATTCTGGGACTGTATTTCCAAACCCAGTAATGAGGCAGAGGGACCTATACTAGAGAAATAACACTGAAAGATCTGCAGCTTCGCATGGGGAATGGAATTAGTGTTTTCTCAGTGTTTTCTCTGTAGCCTGTTGTGTTTCGCTCTGAATTTCCTAGATCCTTATTATGTTCTTAGCTCACTCCTGTGTTGCCATGGGCCTGTGCTAGAAAGCAGGAGCTCCTATTCACTGGGCTTCCTTCACTGGCCAGGAACCCTTTCATCTGCCTATTGCCTGGCTCACCTAACAAGGGGAAGGCTGAGCAAGGCTGATTATTGGAGACAGACATGATCCTGGCATTCCATATTGAGACTGCTGAAGAAGAACATTTACTACTGACAAACCTGGCTGTTTCTCCAGGGACAGGGTTTAAGGTGGGGACACAAGTGGGACCTTAAATTTCATTTCTGTGGAAGATAGACTCAGATCCGTGTGTTTCAAAAAAAGATCAGGCAGTTTCTGTAATGTATTCTGGAATAAGAAGAAAGGACAGTGCTGAACTAGTACTTAATATGTTCTTATAAATATAGATAGGTAGCACATCAGTTTTTGAAATACCATTTTACTACTCTATCCAAAGCTTCCCTTTGCCATATGTGCAAGATTTCTGCTTGAAAATGTTACTTCGTGTTTCCCAGGCAGTGCTGAGCGTTCAGTTCTTAAGCTCAGTTTTGCATTGATCTGCAATGTTACAGGGGGATTTTGGTTTCTCTTTTTTAATGTGTAGGCACGAAAGATCATGAAAATGCATTTCATGATACCACACACAGAGTCGTGTACCTGCTAATCCTGTTGAGTGCACATTTGTATTAAGGTAAATGGTGAATGTCAGAAAATCTGATCTCATTTTCAGCTTGTAGCTAAAATGCATGAAAGCCAAGAGCAGCTTTTGCTCTCCTTAACTGTTTCCATAGGAAGAAGGCCAGCCAGTGTCTGGGTGTGTTTTGGAGGAGGCTGTGGGGGAGGGCTCTGCATTTATTGAACTTACCCTTACGTAAATAGTACAGTGATCATGCAGTACCCCTTTCCTCCTGTTTTTCCCAACCCTTTTTTTTTGCTACTCAATGCCTGCACACTCGCATTACTGATAAACATATTTTTAAATTTACCTGCAATGATGGACATTTTGTTTGTCAAAAATCAGGCAGTAAAGCTTATTAAACTGAGAACAAATCAGGGCTGTGTTATATGCAGCTGGGATCAATATCCTATTGAGCTAAGCTTGAACCTAACAGATAGCTGCCCAAAATGGCTTGGTTTGTTGTTCTAGAAAACACTCAGTTTCTTTCCACAGCAATGCATGAAGCCTGTCTCCTTTACTTTCCAGGAAGCATGCTGATCCGTTATTAATAAAGGCCATGGAAAATAATAGGTTGCTGCTCCCTGAAAGATTTTCTTTGTAATTTTTTTCAGTTGTTTCTTGTAAACTCCTCCAGTTGTAGATGAGTATCGAGGAAAGCTGCCCCGCTGAGAAGCGCCTGTTGCTATTGTGAAGAGAAGTATATTTTAGAGCTCCTATTCACTTTCTTTTCACATTTCTATGGGATTGCATTCACTCCAGTGATGACATCACCCATTAGCAGCTCTAAATCACACAAAGGTGCAGTTTCCCAACTGGCCTGGGACTATATGTTCTCAATGCAGTATTCCCAAGGTAGGAGCAAAGGGACCTCTTACTATGTTGCTGCAATCTGTCTTGGGCTGGAAACCTCAGAAATCTTGGGAACAAGGTCCACCCTACACCCAAACCTCCCAGAGGGCAGTGGATGGAGCTATGAACCTGAATTCAGGGCCTTGAGGTTCAGACCTGTCTGTTCGTGTTTGAGTTCATGGGAAGATTTCTCCTTGTGTCCTGGGCCTGAAGGACTGTTCTGGGTAAACTACAAACCTCTTCTCGAGCTGCAGCTGGTGACTGCTAAGGAGAAGAATGGAGAAGAAGGCATGGATAAAACAGTCCTTATTGTCCTGATTCCTGAAATTCAGATGTCTAGGGGTCTTAGAGAAAAAAATATGGGTCTGATGGATTTTAAACTGTGTTGTCCAAGGGGACTCTCTTTCTTGGCTGTGTTTTGGGGCCTGTTGACACCTCTGGCTCTGTCATATCCTGGATAATGTCTCATATTTTAATTACATACACAAGAAAAGGTGCTGCTTGTGCCTTTTTTTATCACTAACTACCTGAGATTTCCATTGTTCCTTCCTAGGTTTTGTTTTATTATATATATATTTGTATTATTTTGTATTATCTGGAGAACAGTCATTCCTTTTCCTGCATCCTTATGGTGTTTATGAATCTTCAGCATTCCTCCAGTCAGAAATTTATGCTGCCCAACCTCCTTTAACCAAGAGGCTTTCTGTGCACCACTGGTCTACACTCTTGCTCTGGTCCTTTCCTAGTTCTATCATATTCTCTTGGAGGCAGCGACCACAACCATGCGCAGTGTTTGTCCCGCACCAAGAGCTGCTAAAGCCTGGTATAAATAACAAGAGCACTTACAAGGATCATGCTCTGTCCTTTATGAGCAGAGTTAGGATTTTTGGCTTTCAATCAGCCTGTCCTAAACACTCTTGAAGAGTCTTGGTAGCTTCTTGAGCCAGTTGGATCAGTTGCCTGGATCTCTGGGTGGGACTGGCAGAGACAGTGTGTGCCAGGCCCAGAGCTGCCAAATGATGTGCGCAAAGTCTCTGTGCTGTTACTGATGTCTCAAGCTGTCGGGAACAAATTATAAAAGCTAGAATTATCTTGATTGTCTGGATGACTGAGAAACGTGCTCCTAGCTCCTGGTAATGCTAATAATTTGGAAGGTAACTCATTTTGTAGCATAATAAAGACCCGTTCATCCTTGATGTTAGCTTTGCTAGTTACCAGGATCATCTTAGTATGTGGGCAGTCTGAGATGCTATTCCTGGTACAGTGTATGAGGAGCAGCAGCAGCAGCCTTGCTTGCAGTGCTGACTGTCAAAGGGGGGAGGCATAGGAACCATCCATCCTGCTCTGTGCAGCAGAGGGCCTCTTGGGCCTTCTGTGGACCTCTTATTTTTCAATTCAGGGTGGACGTACCTCCTAGATGGGGTGAGATGTGACCACAGGGGTATTTTAGAAGTAGATGGCTGGTTGAGGGATGGGATTGTTAAATAAAAGACATAGATGCTTACAGTCTCTGGCATATTTTTCTCCACGAGCATGTTCATGTACATTCAAAATCTCAAACTAGGATGTCTGAATTATAGGGTCCTGTGTGACTGTTTCTTGTGTGATCCCCAAAGCATCTCAATCTTGCTACCTGCAAATAACTATAGAACAAAATAATTAGAAAATCAAAATTAAAATGCAATAAAACCCCTTGGATGCCCTGCTGGTGTCACTTTAGCCAGTGGGCTCAGTGCTTTGTTTAAAAGCTTTAAATCTAGACCCTGGGAAATAAAGGAGTAGGGAAATGCAGGTTTCTCTCTGCTTTTATGACATGGAACTTCTGGCACTTGTGTGCTAGAAAGCAAAGCTGTGCTGCAACAGGAGTTGGGAAAACGGATACTTTGAGAGACAAGCTTCATCTTGATTAGTTGTCACAAGGAAAACAAGTAAGCCTCTTTGTACAGTATGGGTGGTGATGGACTAAGGCTGATTGCTATTAGCACTGTGCATGAGTCATGCCAAGAGCAAAGCCTCTATATATTTTAATGAAGCTCATCCTTGTTTTCAATTTCTTTTATGCTCCAGTGATGGATGGAGACTTGCTGGCTCAGAAAAGCTAAGGGTACCTTCTGCAATCAAGTCAGATAAAAAAAATGGGGAATGCAAAGGGAATTTACCTGTTTTCCTGAATGCAAGTGTTAACCGGCAATCTGGCTGGTGTATGGGGGCAGTAACGGAGGAAAGCAAGTAACCAGGTTTTTTTTTGAGGCAGAGAAAATGAGTGGTTAGTAACTGGAAGGGAAGAGGGTGTGTGAGGTCTCAGCTTCAACAGTCAAAAATAGTTTGGAGTTCTTCTATTTTCTGTCCCTTGGCCATCTGGGCTCTTGGGGAGCTGAAGAAGCAGTTTCCTTCAAAGGAGATGATGCTGGACAGGGAGGAAGGATTTTTGGGCTCTAATCCCACCTTGGCAGATGTCCCTGCTCCCTTTAATGTGCTATTGCAACCAGTTTTGCCCAGTGGGGCATCGGGATTCTTGTGACTGGAGCTTGCTTTCCCTCTGGGCTTGTTTCACCTATCAAAGGGGGTCCCAGGTCATGCTGAGACTGCTGGAGTGTTAATCAGGGCTCATGTCTTTTGTTGTTACTTGTAGTGGCTTCTGTGCACTGATTTTGGTGTGGGTGGGAGAGGCAGGTTGAGTTAAGCAGGTGGGTGTGTAATTGTGTGGCTGGCTGCTAAATTAGAAGGAGACTTTCCTGAGCAGAGGAGGACTCCGGGCTGTGCTTAGAGGAAGGCTACAGATGGTCACAGGCTCTCAGAAGACCCGCAGGTGGGGACAGCCCTTAGCTGGCAGAAGTTAGGCTTCAAGGATGGCTCTGCTCTGGTTGTGGCAAACTGAACGTTTCAGGTCAGAGTACTTCTCAAAGGCAAATAGATAATGAGATTGACGTGCTTCGCTCTTACTTCATTAAAAGTGACTGCAAGGTATTGAATACCTGGTCCGTGAAGTGATAAATGATGATACTGTGTGACAAGAAGCCACAAAGTCGAGGCAGAGAGAAAGGAAAGAGGAAACAAAAGTATTTCTTTAGATTTCCATCTTGTGCTGCTTCCCATATTTTGTGTCTGTTTGCGCTGCTTTGAAGTGTTTTGTTCACAGAGGAGAGTGCCAGACGCCATTTGAGGGTACTTGCATCTCCCTGGCCCATGGGCCATTGGGCAGCTGTAAAGTAAAAGTGACCACCCCAAGTGAAAGCGGGGAATGCTTCCTTTTCACAGTCAGGGCTCTATCAAAGCCAGGTAGGATCATTTGTCCAGAGAGTATTTTTAGCTTTTTATGGCACTCAAAGGGAGGCTGGTGACAGGGAAATATTGTCTCTTGAGAGGGAACCAGATGTACCATGCAAAGGCAATTGTAGAGACAGCAGGTTGGGAAGAGGACTCTGGACCTTGTGATCTGCTTTTAATGTCTGGTCCTGCCCTAGCAATTGTGTAGTGCGGGCAATTGTGTAGTGTGGGTATCTGCTCAACTGCTCTTTTCTGAAGGTGGAAAGCATTGTACACCTATCTGCTGTTACAGCTGGGTGTGAACACTTGGAATTTAAAGCCACAAGAACAAATAAAACCGCAGCTATGAAGTGTTTCAATGTTCATTTTCTCACTGCTTCTCTGTTTTAAACAACCGCAAAACCTGCAAGTCCTCTGTGTGGTCTTGAGTGCTGTCTCATGATTAGATGAGGAGGAGTGGGCAGGATTTCTCAGGCTCCTGTTTCTCAAATGTTGCTTCTGCTGCTGTGTCCCAGTTCCCAGGGGGCCAGCTTTTGACAGCAAAGTGCCTGCTCATCTGAGATGATAAGAACCTGACTGCTATTGTTGAAAAGAAGGAGGATTTAGAAAATTAGCCTAGTTTAAATTGTAATCTAATCCCGAGTGCCAGGAGCTACAGTGTCATGTTAGTACATGCATCCCGGGATCCACGACTCATCCCAAATGTTTTGGGTGCTTTGGGACTACTGCCTTTCTCAGGGCTCTCTGAAAACATCCGGGAACCTTAGTGGGGGTGGAAAATTGATCTTCCGTTTTGTTCTTGCCGAACCACTAATAAGGTGTGTGGGATGTTTTGGCCAGGGCAAGGCTTCAGTGGAACCAGGAGGATGAGTGGCTCAAGGTCTCCGTATCAGTAACCAAAGCTCTAGGGTCAGCACCTGGCATTTGGGTATCTGGAGAGGCTTTTTAACACCAATGTTAGACTCTTTGCTTGACTTCTCTGCTTTGAAGGATCTGACTGAATTGGCATAGAGGGAAGGGATCCTCTGTGAATGAGTTCAGCAGGATGGATGGAGCAGAGTGTACTTTTTGTCAACTTGTGGCTGCATGGGAAGGCTGCTTTTGTGCCATGGGGAAGCCTGGCAGCTTAGGCTGAGAAAGGAGTCTTTGTGTAGCATATGTCAAACCAGTAGTGTCCTGATCCTCACAAAGCATGGCCACCTAAAAAGTGCTCTTCAAATGCACATGAGAGATCTCTCCTTTCTGACTTGGCCAGCATTGGCTAAATCAACGGCTTTGTGTCTCCTCCATCCTCCATTTTCATGTATGCTGGAGGTCAGGAAAATCACCTTCCTTTTGTCTGAATTTATCTGCTCAGGGATCTCAGGGCAGGATACTGAGGTCAGGTTTTTCCAGTGGATATTCTTATTCTGTCAGTGCTGGAGAAGATGCCTTGGTTTCAAAAGCTGGCTACAGGGGAGGGAGTGTATGTGTAGGTGGTTCTCGTGATCAGCTGAAGACTTTTAAAATCATTACTCTGGAGCAAGAAGTTCAGGTCACTCCTAAGTTAAACCCCAGGTTTCAGTCAATGATGGGTTTAGCTGTTGGCTCAGTAAAGTCAGTTCCTATTGGCCTGTGTAATATTTAAACAAGGGAAAGGTCAGAAGTAGAGGCTGGAGAGGTGCTTCACTGAGAAGGTTATTCTTTAAGGACGTTTCTTGAGAAAGGCTTAAGTTGACTTCTCTCCTTTGCATCATTAAACACGTAAAATTCCCTTTAAGGGTCTGCAAAACAGGAAACACCCAGTGTCGGAAACACACAGTTTAAGAACCTGTTGATCCATGGAGAGATTAGAAGTAATGGAGTGAAGAACAGAAATGAGCTATTTGGACAGAAATGAGCTATTTGAAGGGGACTAATACTTTCAGCTACAAAATGTCCCTGTCCTGAAGAGCTCTTGAACTAAACTGATAATCAGAAATACTTAGTTGGATGTAGCTTGGTTCTGGTTCAAAGAGAACTTTAAAGAACCTAAAATGGAGCTCTGAGCCTATTTTCCATTAAAAAAAAAAGAGGAAGATTGGACTGCTTTTTGGCTTGGTTCCCCATCTCAAACTTCCTGAACCATCATCCTTGAATAAAGTTTGGGCATGAGAGTTTAGGAGGAAGGCTGTGGAAATGATTAAAGGGTTGAAGAAATGCTCATTTAAGGAGAGATGAAAAGGCTGAGAGAGTTAAAATTAAGAGGAAAGTCTCATAAGGGTGAGACTGATAAAGAAGAAAGAGAGGAAATCATGTTTCTCTATCTATTTTGGCAAGATTCATAAAGCGTTAGTAAAGAAATAGAAGTTTTAGAACTTCTTTACTAATGGAAACGTAATTAACTCATGGAACTCAGCAAGAATTTGTTTCAGCTGAAATGGGCTGTTTTGGGTCTTGAGATCAATGGGGCCTAGAGATCATCTATAGTTTCACCAGAGAGGAAATGAATTTTTGAAAGAGGATGATTAGGTCCTTTTCCTGGTGCTCCCTGAAATAAGTGAGGTGGAAATGTGAAGAGGCTGTTTCATAATTGTCCTTTTCTTTATCTTGTAATTTCTTCTGAATCATGCTGGAGACATGACTCCGAGCAGCCATTCAGTCTGTTACTCTGAAATACAGCAGTATACGCCAAGGCAAAACTTTGTCTTTTTCTACATGAAACAATATCAATAAGAGTAGTGTTATTCCATCACTTGATGTCTGATTTAAAGATCAAACATCTTATTGCAAGCTGTGCTGCAGCTTAGAGAGAAACTTCAATACTCTAGTGCAGTGTTAAGCGTGCCCTCAAAGCCTGTGAGCCTAAGCTTCAGGGAAAGAGCTGGGTTTGAAAACTGTCACTCATTTAAAATGAATCCAGGGTGGTTTCTAATACTGTTAATGTCATTTTGGTAATGATGTTCTGGTTTTGTAGAGGAGTGAGGTCTGGCACCATTAGGTCAGGTGCTGCTGAAGCGTTACTGCTCTCTTTCCATAGTGGAACATCCCCTTAGCCTTGCTTTGGGAGGAGAGTTATCTCCTCAGCTGTGGTCTCCAATGTTTGCAGGATTTGGAGCATGGAAGAAGATTCTGGCAGGTGAAATTATCATGTCAGAGGGTGGCCCTGTCCTGAACGAGGCTTCAGTAAGACGTGAAAACACATCCAGCTTGTAAGAAGTTGGACATGAAAGCTCTCGTGTTCGGTAGGAAGATTAAAAAACCTCCCTCCCAATGCCAAAGACAAATCTCTGCTGCTTTTCTGACCTCCAGTATGGGGTGAAGGGTGGCAGTCAAAAGCTGTGTAAAGTGGCAGTAAACTACTCCTGCGCTGTGAAGGAATGAACTGTGCTGGCTGGTGCATTTGGTGGTAGATAGGAAGCAGCTCTCTTGATGCTCATCAGAAGTAGGTCTGGGGAAAAGATGAGACAGAAGCCTACATGTGCTGTTGTACCCTGGCTGCTAATGCTACAGGACAAAGACTGAAATCCAGCAAACTCCTGAAATGTCTTTTTAATCCCTTTTTTTTTTTTTTTTTTAGAAGCTCATTACCACGTGCTCCAAGTAAGTGATGCTTTATCAGTCCATAAACATTAAACTGATAACATCCTCATCACTGACTTATGCACAACATCTCTACCCAAAGAAATGTGCTGTAATGAAAAGTTTTACCTTTCTTGTCTTCTGATGTCAAATCCCAGCCTTGTTTATCCACTTCTTGGGCAGAAGCACTACAAATTCCCGAAGTTCCATGATCAACCTTTTGTCTTCTCCTGGACCAGCTGGGTGAATCCTGAGCTTCTTGTACAGTTTAAACTTCTTTTTATCTAGTAATGAAATTGGTAAGGTACAATGGAAGATCTTGAAATACCAAACTTGGCTGCTAGTTGTGGAAAGGATAAGACCACTCCATGATCCACTAAGTCTTCTAATAAGAACCACTATTTTTTTACCCTCTCAAGTTACAACGTGAAAGCTAATTATAACAGGTATCAAATGATGGCAACCCCTGGCTTTCACAAGAGGTGAAAAGGACAGAGGAAGCTCAGCATGATCCAATTTTATTGCTTTAATTGGAAGGTATGAAAGGACATGAGTCTATAGCAGCAGATAATGCTGTGTATGAGACTGATTCAGGATAATACAGTTTCAGTTCTCTTGCTTAGCAGATTGAGCAGTGGAGGTGGGATTAGGGTGTCCTGTTTTCCTCTTCTCCCTATGTCATTGGTTAATAAAGTATTTTAGGCTACTGCTTTTCTGGTTTGTGTCCACATTTCTACCTCTTCAAAAATGAAGATGAAATGTTGCCCAGATTCGTAATGTACTAGTGAAAACGGCTGGGTGACAGTATTGAAAAGAAATGAGTTTAAAATGTCTCAAAAGAAGTAAAAATAAGTCCTTAAAAATGTTGAAATCAAGTGAGAAGAATTTGAATCAGAAGTAAAATAGATGGTAACAGCATAATCTTCTAGAAATGCAGATGCTCACTCACAGTGAGTGGGAGAATCTTGCATGGAGCTCAGTGTTCGTGTACCATGGGGAATGTGTCAAAACGATGGCGTGCCACACAGGGGAAGTTGCAAATGTGGGTGTCTGTCAGATTTTAACCTGAGGAAAGATTGGACCTTTGGGGGAGGTGACATCCTTTGAGTCAAAATGTCCAGAAGTATTGTCACTGATTTGCTAGAGAATAAAAAAAGGGAGTGGCTTCACTGTTGCTGGAGCAGAAGTGTCTGAATTGGGAAAGAGGAATGTCTTCCATGGCAAAGTCAGTTTTCAGGGTAGCATCCTGGCTTTGTATTGTTTGAACCATGGGTAGTTGAGTAGATAAGGCTCATGGTGCATACAGGGAATGCATGAAAGGGAGAAGGTGAAGTCCTTGCCTGGTGCCTGTTTCCTCAAGGGAATGGAGGCTGTCATGTTTTACTGTTGCACAAACCTCACTTGTTGCTGGGAAAGCAGCATTACTGGAACTGTCTACTACAACCACTTGCCAGATTCAGCTGCTTGGGTTTCAAAGGCCTGAGCTGAGGAATCAGCCAATGCTGCTTGGCATGAAGGAGCCCAGAGAGCAAAGGCAGGACCTATATTTTATTTTCTTCCCTTTGAAACCTGGAAGACCTCCAGCTCGTCAAATAATATTTCTGCTTCTGGTCCCTCTAGAGCTGCCCTCTGGTCTTGTTTGTATGGGAAGGATGAAAAAGCCTTCCCTTGTAATTACAAACCTCTCGTCTCTACTAGTAGTAGGATCAATGTTGTGTGAGGTGGAATATGGGGAATCAGTGTCCCTTTTCCCCAGGCCATTGTAGTACCTCCTTGTCCATTACCAGGAATGGAACAACCCCCTGTATCTTTGGAAGCTTTTGTTCCTCAGGAGGAAGGTTTGGGTGAGGTTTAATTTCTCTCTAATAGCCTGTTAAAATCCTCACATCGTTTCTTTGAGAATGCCATTAAAAATCAATTACATTAATGGGGCTCAGTTGGAGATGTTCTGAAATACAGATAGGATCAAGAAAAGTGACTTTGCAAAACAGGGCCCTTGGTGCTGCAGACATTCGCTCTGCTTGATTTTTCCAGCCATGTGTACGGACCAAACCTGATCTTTGTTTTCATCTGCTCTGGAGAAGCTGACCTCGCTGTTGAGGGATCCAGTGGCAAATGTCCTACACCATGTCATGAACACACTGGCAGTGCGGTCAGGAAGGAGTAATTCTCTTGCCATGTTTTAGATGGTGCCCCAACAATACAGTTGGGCTGCTTGCTTGAAATTACCCCAGCATCAGAAGCTGCTTCAGGCCTTGGTCATCCAACTCTGACTGCACAGCAGATACCTGCCACCTTAGAGTGTCTGGTACTCCTTGCTGCTGACATTGCAACGCGTTCATGAACTGAAGTCACTGTGTGACTGGCCTGTGTTCTCTAGTCCTGAGCAAAAGGACTATCCATTGACTGGACACTAAGTGGGGTGAATGGAGATGAGCTTTAATGCATGACTGCCAGCACAGGCTGTGTCACTTGGCCCCATAGGGGAAATAACAGCACTACCTAAGAGTGTTGAGAGGATGAATGTGTTGGAGCATCTTTAATAATTGTATCCTCCACTAAGGGAAAATGGACAACAACTTCTGAGACGTTTGTGAGCAAGCTCTTTTGAACATTATAGGGTGGTATCTCCCCAGCCTGATGCTCCAGAGGTATGAGAGGATTGAAACAAATGCAGTTTGTGAAAGAGGATCCTTACCCGTGGAAAAAGGACTGCAGTAGAGTGAGGCTTGATGTCCTTGTGGGAGTGGTGCAGGCAGTGTGCATGGCATGGAAAAGTGAACCACGTGGGCACCTCATTGTGAGGCTGATCAGGACCTTGTATGATGGAGGGATTGGCAGAACAGCATGCACTGTCACTTCCATGGGGTGTGATATAATGGGTGCTCAGGGCTCTGCTGGAGGGGGCAGAGAGTCCCTTGCTTCCCCAAGCAGCTTGTTTCTGGCAGTGATGGTGTTGCTTTGGCTCTGCTGCTCATGTAGGAAGCATGATTGAAGCTGGGATTGCAGTGAATATGCTGGGGAAAGCTCTTTACATGGAGCCTGGTGGACGAAGGCTGGCTGGATTGAGCCCGGGATGGGAAAGAGCCTGCAGTAGCCACAGTGACTTGGGTGAAGGGAGAGAGACAGAGCATCTTCACCAGGATACAGACAAGGCCTTGGTGTACACCCCTGCTGGGCACGTCCCATCGTACTTTGAGACTCCTTGCTCTTTTCACAGGAATGTTTGTCAGAAGGGAAGAGATCTGTGCAATCCAGCTGCCTTATGCCAGTGTTTCCAAATGGTGTGTGGGCAGCTCAGCTGCAAGCAAGTGGTCTGAGGGACTCAGGCACGAGGCAGAGTCCCGTGGTGTTTGAGCTAAGTGTTAGGCAGTGTATGGGTGTCTCTGTGAGGTATAGGGAAAGCCTACGAGTATTCAGTACTGCCTCTTGCTCATAGGAAATTAGTGGCTGTTACTATATGCGCATCCTCCTCAGGAACCATGGGTCATACTTACGTCTGCTTTCCTCTTTAGGAATGAGGGGCTTGAGCAAAACCAAAATAACGAAAACACTGGCAGAAATGGGGTGAGGACGCACATGGTTGCTCATGTGCCTTGGCTGAAGGACTGCCAAGGTACAGCTAAAAAGATGCATCCATTGCCTTAGTTAAAGCATTGATGTAGGGCGACAGGTAGAAAATGGGTAGATCTGATACCCTTCAACAGAGCTGTATCCCATGAAAGGGCTTCAGGTAGTGTGTTATCACCTTTCGTCTCTCAGGGCCGAGATCTAAGATGACATGTGAGATCCTTGGGCTCTCTGCCCTCCCTTGGCACTGCTGCCTGCCTCCTTGTGTAGCCTGTGTGGGTCATCTGAGGCTTGGCATATGTTAAACCCTGGAGAGGTGACTTCGTGGAGATGATGACTACCAAAAGGTTCAGTCTTTGCTTTTGGAACTCAAGGCTGGATAACTGTGCATGCCTTTCATGACACCCAGAAAAGTGTTGCTGAAGCTCAGGAGTTAGGTAGCCAGCTCCTGCAGCACCGGGAGCTAAGCTGCAGTCAGTGCTGGATGCAGATCCTCTTCCCTTGTGCTCTGATTAAAGCAAATTCAGCCGTGCAAAACCCACCTCTTGCCACTTCCCACCTCATCCGGCCTCAAGGCTGGTTTGTGTGTACATGTGTGTATGTGAGGAGGATCACTTAATCCCTGAGCTCAATAGGAGTGTAACCTTGCAGCAGGGAGATGAAAGGGGTGTTGCTTGAGACTAGCCCCAGCCAGACTAGCTGTGCAGCATTCCTGGAAGCAAGCTGTGGTTCAGGCAGATATCCGGGAGCTGGGGATTTTTTTAGCCTGTTTCTTGCTGTGAATTTTCTCCCTGGCACTGGGCTACAATTCCAGGAACCCAGGTTATACTTGAGAGCACCTCTCAAACATGGAGAAAAGTAATTAAACCTCTTGGATTTCTCCTTTTTAGACTGGTTGTAGCTCTTCAAATGTAGATTTAAGAAGGGGACAAAATGTACAGACTGAGATCTGACATCCTGTTCCAGCACTGAGCAGGTAAATGAAAGGATGAAGAGATGATTCAGAGGGCTCCAGTGTTGCCCCCAGAGCAAAGAGAGATGGTTAGTTGCTGCCAGGTGCCTTTCTTACTGTTCCACTCTTCTTTCCCCATAATTAAGCAGTTAAATTTAGCTGTCTGATAGGTATGGAAATGTATGTGGTGTAACTGCTTCGGTTGTGCAAATAGCTGTTATTTTGACTTGCTTGTAGCTTTGAAAAATCAAGGTAATTGTTCTATGCCATGCATGAGCACTGAAAGAACCAAGTTTCAGATGAAAAGCATATTAAAAAGGTAAGACAATTGAGTAAAATGAGGAGTAACGTTTTTGTCTTATCTGGATTAAGAAAATTTTGCAAAAATTTTTGCAAAACCTTCAGTTTTGTTTGGGAAATTAAAATGGAATGTCTTTTCAAGAAGAAAAGACCAGACTCGAAAGGTTTCGATTGGACAATGTTGACATACAAAATGTTCTCCATGTTTCCTTCCTTCAAGCAAATGTTTTGGCAAACTTGGCATGAGCTACTCAAGTGTTGTGGTTGACCTAAATCTGGGGGGACTGCATGTGTGGGAATTCAGCAAAAAATTGCTCAGCAAAAATTCCCCTCGTGCAGCTGTGATGCTCTGCTCCTGGGCAGATGGGGGCCAGCAGACAGCCTGAGCATCCTTAAAGATGCAGTCTTTTGCTGAAATGTCTTCTCTGTTAGTAAGTCTCCCAGTTTGCTCTGTGCTTGCTGTTTGGAGTGATGGCCCAGGTTGCATAAACTGGATTTCAATCTGCTTGGGTTAATTTAAGGGTTGCACACCAAAGCTGAGGTCTTTGGGGTTGTTTGATGTATTATGGATCTTCATCTCTTGAGGAGATGGCCAGCTCCAGCCACCTTCTGCCCATTCCTGATGGAAAACCATTGCTTGTGCTTATCAGCTGAGGGGTGGGATTTGTCTGTGATGGAGAGCACAGAACAGGTGAGCACCAGCCCGCGTGCTGAGTGTGATGGTAAGTGCTCTGCTGCTGGGTACAGATGGTCTCCTCACTCTATTGAATATTAACTTGCATCTTCATAACATACCTGGACCTGGAGCCTTTTACAACGTGTGTGTGCAGCATGTGTGGGTGGTGTCACGGCTCTGTTTGCTCTCAGTGCCAATGGGATGCAGCATGGTGGGGAGGAAGGCTCATCCTAGCTGCACCAGTGTCATGAATGGGGAGGGGATAGCCTTCCTGGGAGCACAGAAATGCTCGATGGGGATAATCGCAGGAGCATCTCTCCAGGCACATGGAATGTCTTCAGGCTGATTTGTCCTGTCACAAAGCAGACTTGGTGCCCTAAAACCATTTTCTGCTCAGTAAGCAATTTGTTGGAAATAGGGAAATGTTGGAAATAACCCTGTCTGGCAGCATGTCTGCACTCTGCTGCTCTTTGATCACCCCTGTGTTTCTCTGCTGGACTCCAGCTTTGTCTGAGGCTGCAGAAGGGATGGTGCTAACGCCATTTGCCATCTTTATTGTACAGTGCACAGCACTGGGTCTTATTTACAGCTCACTACTCAAATTGTGGGCTGAAGATGGGAATCTTCATTTCCTTCTAGGCCTTTTTTTATGAACCTCATTGCTATAGTATGAGTGCTTCATACAAGCATTAATTCACTTTCACAACACCCCTGTGAGATGGACTTTGGTGCTTATTTTACAGCAGAATGGAGAGTATAAGAATACGAAAACCAAAAGTAACCATTAATTTTTCACTTAATACTTTCAAAGCATGTTTTTGGGATCAGCTACAGGCTTGTTTCTCCTGCAGGGGCTCATTCTCTGTCAATTTTCAGGGCACCAATCCAAAATGAAAGATTTGTAGGAATTCTCAAAAAGTCAGTGGAGTTTTCTTGCAGCCCTCCTTGATTTAGGAAGGGGCTCTGCCACTTCATCAGTTACTGAAGAATGCTCAGGCATCCAGAAAACTTCACTTCAAAGTAGAAAACTTCAAACAGTCAAAAGAGGTGGGAGTGTTTGCTTTAAGTCTGTTGGTAACTTTGTGTGCTTCTAGTCTCATGATGCGTAGATGCATACAAGAAGCAAAAAATCACGTAGGTGACGGCGGTAAAGAACGTCTTAGTGGACGTTTTAGCTTAAAGATGACAGTTTCTGCAGCTCGCACTGAATGCTCATCTGAAACCTTCCACCACTCATCCCATCCTTTGGCCCTGTTTGCCATCTGTTAGTGAAAAGTGATTTTTAAAGTTACTGGTAGTATAGCTGTACTGTGGAGGAAAAAAACCCTTCGTGATATTACTTCTTTACTTGGTATGTGTGTACTTTAGTAAGAAAATGTCCAAGAATAATTGAGATGAATCAGTTTTCTATATGTGGATTGTCTGAATATTTAACATCTGAGATCTTGCGAAGCAAAAAGGGCAAGGAAGAAACACCATTTATTTTTAGGACTGGGAAGTGGATGAAGCTGCTGGCCTAGATAGTGTACTCCTTCCAGGAGGAGCAGAGGAGAAAGCAATCATAAGCAGAGAGTGTCTTTGTGTGATGGGAGGGTTTCTCATGTTTATTTAAGCTGACAAAAGCAGTTGGTGCTCAAGAGAATTGTTGTGGAGGGGAAAAGTAAGAAAGAATCATGGAAACTTTCAATAAAATCCTCTTTATGTTTAATTTCGTTTGTCTAAATGGAAATGAATTCAGCCAAATTGTCTGAACTAAACATACTTTAT
Source organism: Psilopsiagon aurifrons (assembly GCA_025447955.1). Lineage (NCBI taxonomy): Eukaryota > Metazoa > Chordata > Aves > Psittaciformes > Psittacidae > Psilopsiagon > Psilopsiagon aurifrons. The sequence continues at coordinate 22,168 of JAOEHY010007502.1, read as the reverse complement.
TTACTTCTTCTTAAGTGAAGACTTTCTCCACCTCTTCCCCTATTCAGCTCCTGGGTTATGCCCCTGGTCAGGAGCTGCCAGCTACCTGGTGATAGAGCTTCCCAGAGTCCTGTTTGGTCTGGAGCTGTTGTAGACAGGATTGTGCCCTGGGACTCAAAGGCCACTGTGGGACTTCTTGTTTTAACAGGACAAAAGTGGGTCAGTTGCATGCCATAATGTAGGGGAGTTGGCTGGTGCCCATCTGCCAGAGGGGATAGGGTGGGCTGTCATTGGCACATTCCTGCTGATGCTCTCTGAAAGCCTGCAGCAAGACATGCTGATCTTCACCAGTGTTGTTGCAGTGTTTTGGGGTCCACAGCCACACTGGTGGCAGGTGCTCTCAGATCAGATGGTTCAATTAGAGCTTGAGACGCAGCTCTGCAAGTTTGGATGTACCCCCTTAAGAGGTTAAGCACATTCATGGTTATAGTTGTTACCTTGGAAGTTCACTCTTTTGACCAGTTATCATCAAGAATGGGGAAGAGATTCATCTGTGAATATGTCCTCTGGAGAAGGACTTTTCATCAGACTGTAATGATAGGACAAGGGATGATGGGTTCAAACTGAAACAGGGGAGATTATGGTTGGATATAAGAAAGAAATTCTTTACTGTGATGTTGGTGAGGCACTGGAACAGGTTGCCCAAGGAGGCTGTGGATGCTCCATCCCTGGCAGTGTTCAAGGCCAGGTTAGACAGGGCTTGGAGCAACTGCTCTAGTGAAAGATGCTTGTGGCAGGGGTTTGAAACCGGATGATCTTAAGGTCCTTTCCCAAAAGAGTCTGTGATTTCTATGAATAGGGTGGTGCTGAAAATTAACCCTATCTGCCACCACCCTTTGCCCCACCTTCATTTGGGCAAACAAGGCTAAACTGATAAAGGATAAAACATGTGATACCCGTTTCCCTGGGCAACAGTCAATTCTTTGCTTTCACATCTGCCACAGGGTGGAAACCTTAGGAGTTTTGGAGTCATCTGCCCTCTGCCATTCCTGGTGCTTTGTACCTATGATAGTGAAAGACACAGGGTAGCGCTACTGACCCGCTCAGAAAAATGCAACTGTTTGTCACCAAGGTTATAAATAGTCTCCAAATTAAGCCGTAGTTACAGGTTGGGAAAAAGTCTGTGCTTTCACTGCTTTCGTTACTGGGACATATTGCTGTGGCTTTAAAATTAAAAATAAGAGCAACACATACCGAAAAGATGGAAATAAGTGGGGAGAAAAATTGCCTTTCAGCTGAGACTGAGAATGGAAAATTTCTACCCAAAAGCAGAATATTTCTGGAAATGACAACTCAATGGAAACGTAGTTCTCTAATGCATGCACTGTTAAGTGAACATTATTTATATTGGAGGAAAGCAGCACAATGTGGCATAAGTTATTTGGCTGTGTGCTAGGGGAAAAAAAAAGGAAATCCATGAGCAGACATTCCTAGTCTGCAAGTGGGGAGACTGGGATACAGATGAGATAAAGGATGAAGACTCCAGACTATTGCTCCTGTAATTTGCATTTTGTTGGTGTATATAAAATTAAATTACGATTATATTTGTTTCAAGCAGAAGTGCTTAGCAGGCATAGGGGAAGCTGTCTGAAACATTAAGAGGATATTCAAACTAGTTTTCTTGGAATGAAATCATTAGGAGTAAATTGCTACTCTTTTCTTGCTGAGGTGGGATCCTGTTCTTTATCTTGTTTTAATAGCAAGTGTAATGCTGTTTTTGAGACCTTCTTTGCGGAGGCAGCACATTCTTAGCCATGTGACCCTGCAAACTGCAGTTGTTTTATGTTAATGCTTTGATGCTTCTTGCTCCGAAGGGGAGATGCAAACCCCAGTTGACTTGGTCTGGTTTGTGTGATTGACAGATGAATCCAATCCTGGTGCAAATCCAGGCAGAGATTTTCATTTTTCTTCCCTTTACTTGGCCCTTCTGAAGGTGTTATAATGGTTTGGGTTTTATAGTTGTGTGGTGCTGCTTCTTTTGTAGCACAGGTTCTGTGTACGTGACCACAGGACCTCCAGCTCTGAGGACTTGGCTGTGTTGAGTTCTTCACAAAGATGAGGATGTGATGGGAAGGTGAGGGAGCTCCCAGGGATCCTTCTCATTCCAGCTCAAAAATGTTTCTCTTGTGAATATTTTTCAACAAGTTTATCTTTACTGCACTCTCCTGTGATGGTATGGTGGCTGATACCCATTCTAACCCTCTGCATAGCTACTTTATCAGGTGAGTCACACATCTGTGGAACGGGTCTTTCCTTCTGCCAGTGGGAAAGGCAGAGGTTTTGTGTCTATGCTTTGGCAATTTGCTGTAAATGGCATATCCTGAACAATTTTGGGCCAGATCCAATGGGTTTCAGATCAGTTCACAAGATTTCTGACCATGTTGCAGTATAGAATAGTCCCGACTGGCTTGGATGGTGCAGTTGTTGATAGAGGCTCCACTGTCTTCTCACAGTTCCACAGTCAGTTCATGGGGGTGAAGATAGAACAGTGTCACATTTGTACAGTGCAAAGAGATGGGCCCTCCTGTCCCATGGCTCACTGTGCTCACCTTGTCTTTCCCCATTGTTTCAGACTGATGCGCATAGGCTGGAGCATGGCTGTGCCATTCATACACATTCATTGTGGGACGGCATGACTTCGATGATTGCTGGTGGGGACCTGCAAGCTGCTGCTCACAGGGCACCCAGCAATGGTGCTTGGGTCTGCAGGGCTCCTGTATCCTGTTGAATTATTCTCTTAGCAATAGAGGGAGTCAGACTGACGGCTAAAATATTTTCTTTTTGTAATGACTTTTTTTCACTGAAAATTTATGGATCTCTTTATGCTCATAAAACATAGAAAGTATATTCTCTGTCCTATGCCAGCGTCACTTGCGTAAATTTGAGTCTATCTCTTTGAAATGATATCATTGCAAAGGGGGTGCAGGATGAGTCATGAAATATCTTGAACCCTAGTAACTTCAAATGAATGTCCTTTACTTCAGAGTAATTACTGTCCCATAAACTAATCCTTTGTACCTCTGATATTCAAGCTTTCTAGCCCCCAGTTTACTTCAGAGTAATTACTGCCCCATAAACTAATCCTTTGTACCTCTGAATAAGGTTTTCTAGTCCCTCATTCCACGAAGTCCTTCAAATCGTCCCTTTCAAGCTGGTCTGAGCCAAAAATATGCATGGACTTCATGTCCTGATAATTTCTCAGCCCTTTTAATTGGTTTTGTGGAGTTGTTTGAGGCTGGGAGTGTGGCTGGAGCTCATCTCTGGATGACTTTGTCCTAGACACCAGTGTGATTTGCAATAGCCCTGTTGCTTTTTCAGTCTCTGAACAGCATGCCGATTTTGCAGCTCATTCTTCACCATTTTGGAGCAAACAACAACTAGTTGCGCTCATCTTTTGTTGCAAATATGTTCTATGCTGTTCTTCTGGCTGTGAACAGAGGCTTCTAAGAACATCTTATGATAGGATTTTTGCTGATGAAAAGGGAGGAAAAGCTTCAAACTGAGCTATAGGCAGAGGTAACTCAAGTCCTTCTGTGTGTCAAGTTTGCTTCTGTTTCTCAATGCCCATGGCACAATGAAGGAAAGTCTGAACCTGGTTACTCACATGCAACTGAGGAACGACTGCTGCTACTGAGCTTATGGAAATTTCAATCCACTCTCCAGGAAAATCTTTTCTCCCACTTCACTGGTGCTTTTTGATTGATCTTGCTGAATTCTAAAATTGCTCTCTTGGTTATAGATGAGGAATTGACTCTGATGTCTGAAAGGAGCCTTAGCAACATGAATATATCTCCACAATTTTTAGGATGATTACTCTGTCTTACAGGCTAACAATCAGACTCTTCCCTGTTCTTTCATGGTTTGCACTGTTTTCAATTTGTCAATTTTTGCAGTATTATTCTATCTATTCTATATAAAGTTGAACCTTGTGATTGGATTTTTTTTGCACTTCCATATCATTTGAATCAGAAAGATGAGGAGCAAAAAGCCATGCACACAACTTCTCCCTATCACACCCCAAGGCCTCTAAAAATGTGAAAGGCTGGGCAAAGTATTGGAGAGACCTGAACCTGCTTGTGGGCTAGTGAATCTGCTCCATTTTACAATGACGAGTTGGTGCTAGAATCTTCAAGAATAACCTGAATAACCATCAGTGTGTGGCATTAAACAGGAACTGACCCAATCAATCAGAGCTATTTTATAATTTAAATATAATCTCTTGGGAGTCTCTTCATGAATCTCTGGAGGCTCCAGATCTGCATTGAGTCTTCTAAGAGAAGTTTTCAAAGAAGATTTAACTTCTTTCTCTCATGCTTAGGATCACAAGTAAGATGGCCCTGATGATCTAAGTAAATGAATGTGCTGCTGTAGGACTGTTTCATCTTCATAAGGGGTATTTAGCACTCTTCTATCTTTTCCCCTGGTGAAAAGGAGATTTTCAAAGCAAGGGTCAAGGAACTTGATGCAGACAACTGATGCCATACACCGAGCTGTCCTTGCCAGGCGCCCAGCTTTAAATATCTCAGATGACACTGTGAAAGACTCCCTGCAGGGCTGTGAGAATCCAGAATGTATGAGTATCCTTGGATTAAATGATGATTAAGTGGTTGATGAAATGAGATGAATGAGGCGCCGCAAGGCAAGGACTCCTCCATTATAACAGGCTGACCTTGGGCCAAATTTCCTCCCTTTCCCCTTCTGTAAAAATGGAAGCCTATTGTGTCAGATTGAAGCTGGTGCCTTAGAAACCCACTTGCTCTGGAGGGTGGAAATCATCTTTCTGCTCATAGCACTTACCCCAGTATTTCTGCACCACTAATGATATTTAGTAGAGACTTTCATGTGACTAAGATATGAGGCAGAATTTTCCCTAGACTGAAATCCTTTGTGTGAAAAGTACCATGCCACCATGGCTCCACAAAGATGTCCCCTAAGCAGGTCTTCATGAGGCCTGGTGGAGATGGCCATGCTTCCAGCTTCTGTGCATCTTTCCTTGAGGAGCTTACAGCAGCTGGCAAACAGATAATTACCGAGTATCTAATGGAAAATGGGAGAGAAACCTAGCTATTACCTATCTTCTAAGAGAGAAAATAAAGGAGGGAGGTAGTAGGATAGTAATAAAGCAACCAAGAACAAAAATGCAGTCGTCTTAATGTTTGATTTAGGCAGCTGCTGGCTTTTTTAAGAGCAGGAAGAAGAGCGGGTACAGAGCATGCTAAATTCCTCCTCCTCTAGAACTCAGTGTGAAGTTCACTGCTGATCTTCCTAAAGCAAATATAAAAGTGAGACCCCAGCCCAGCAGGGTCACTGAGCCCACATGGCACTTCTAGCTGAACTGGGTTTTTTTAGTCCTTGCATCCTGGTAATGACACATCTTAGCATCTGCCTCTGTAAGCCTTCCTTGCACCTTTAATTGCATATGGTTTCTTCTTAGCTTCCTGGCTCGGTCTTCAGAGCACCATTGTACATTGGGAAATAGCTCCTTGCCATCCGTCCCGGTGGTTGCATCCGTGTGATTGGACTATTAGAGCTTGTAAAACATCCCTGGACCATTTGCAAAGAGAGGTGTTGCACATGTTTAGGGTCATGATTATGATGTTGAGGGTGTCTTACCTGCACAGTTTGGTTTTACATAAAACCTATTACTCCCTGAATGATGAGAAAAATGACCCATTGCAGCCTGGATGAAGAATGCCTGGCTCTTACAAAGGCTCAACACTGTCACTGGGAGCTACTTGTTGTGTAAATCTGGAAATCTGACAGATGAAGTAAAGAAATGGAAATATAGTTTCTGATAGAAAATGACTTTATTTCTTTATGGTCATTGTGTATTTGAACAATGGCGTTATCTGGGGGTCTCAAACACAGCAGGAAGCATCTCTGATATATCCTGAATGAGATTTGCTGACCCCCTCCTGGCCTGTAATAACGCCCAAAAAAGAAAAAGGGGAGAACCCACTTAAAATGAATAGATGACTGGCAAATACCACTGGTGCTCTTGTATCTGTGTTGGAGATTTTATGTTTGCCTTCTTGAAAGTGACTGTTTCTTCCACAGTCAATTCACTTATTCCTCCTGGATGATGCAATTTTCTTGCGTTGAATGGACTCCTAGTCAGGCAGAAATGCCAGATGTGATTCTGGTCTTGTTCCCTGGTGTAAGTCACTGCCGTCAAAAGAGTCCCGTCACTTACGTGAATAAAGAGAGTCACAGAGAACCTTGTTTTCCTGTATTCCAACTTATTTCAGTTAGTTTGGACTAAATATTTATAATGCTTTTCTTCAAAAGAAGTCAGAGAACTCCATGAGATTGTTCTAAATGAGCTCTACAGAGTCTTTTTTCCAGATTTTGGGCTGTGAGCTGTTTTCCTTGCAGCCTAGGTGGTACTTTTTGCCTCTTTGAACTGGGAAGATGTCTGACAAACCCTTAAGGGAAGGGGATAATATTTACCTAAAGCAACAGAAGGGCATGGCGACTCGGTATGTGAGACAGGGAAAAGCATTTAGAGATGCTGAAGGCTTGCTCTGAAAGGCTCAAGATGTTTGGGCCTAATACTTTTTCTTTAATCCTGTGGAACCTGGTAGAGAGCTCTGCAGTCTGGTTCATCCAGACAGGCTGGAAGGGAAGGGATGGAAACTGGATACAAGAATTGGTTTTGGTGTTGGATAGACTATTCAGGTGGTCCTGGAGGCTGTAGATCATAGAATCCTAGAATGGTTTGTGTTGGAAAGGAATTTAAAGCTCATCCAGTTCCAATCCCCTGCCATGGGAAGGGACACCTTCCACTAGAGCAGCTTGCTCCAAGCCCCATCCATCCTGGCCTTGAACACTGCCAAGGATGGGGACGCTCACCTACGAAAGGCAGCATGAAGACTCTTGGCTGTGGTTTAAGCATGCCTCAGGGGCTAGAGCACACAAAGTCTCCTTCATCCTCATGTTCTAAACTCTGGTTCTGATGTGTTTTCAAGTGCTGCTTCAAATCTGCTCCAGCACAAGCTACTTTGACCCATCGTGCTCCAGAAAGGTAGACATGGTTAAGAGCATATAGAAGGAAGAAAGCAATACAATAAGGAAGACATGAGATTAATTTTTAATCTGTTAGTACCTTTGTTGGAAGATAAAAATTTCAACGAAAAAAATGGGGAAGGAAGAAAATCAAAGTACTTCAGTTCAGATGCCCCTGGATATATTGATTTTAAGTATTTGAAATGATACTCTTTGACTTTATGCTTTGAAATAGCACTGATCTAAACTGCAAATGAAATTTAAATGACTCAGACATCATAAATATGTTGCATTCTGATCAAACTAAATATTTGGTTGACCTAACAGGCCTCCTCTCAGATGCTCTTTCCCCAGGAAAGTGCATTGTTTTGCAAACTTTTTTCTCAAGTTCTTCATTTGGATCAGGGCATTCCCGTTGAACTAGAAGGGATCTGCCTGCAGACATGAGAAGTACTTAAACCTGACAGGGAAACAGAACAAAGTAAACACAGCACAGTAAGGAAACTAAGACGGTGGTTCTGATAGCAACCTTGCATCAAGCCCTGAGTGGGCGTTCTATAGAAAGAAGGGGTCTTGCATGATGTGGGGGAAAAAAACAATATGCTTGTATTCTGTTCAACTGGACTGTTCTGAAGCCTCTGTGGAAGAAGCATGTTGGTAGGAAGAATATCCTGTACACAAAGCAGCAGCATGTCTCTGGTCTTCTGTAGTTCATAATGCCAGAAGAAACACATGGAAGAAAACTGATTCCCCAGTGTAGCATTTGGGCATTGCTGGTGGCAGGTCTTGGCTGTTAAATCTAGTTTAAAGCATCTGAGGGTTCTACTGAAACAGTTCAGGCCTGAGAAGGAAACAAAAAAGAAATTAGGAAAGGTTAAGAATCTCCTACCCACATTTCCCTGGAAAACATAGAGTGTTGCAGGCTCTTTTGTATAACAAAGAAAAGGTTGAACAGTCTTCAAACACTGGCAATCGGAAAAGGAGGCAGTCAAATAGAAGCTGTACCCAATCCAGGCAAGAGTTAGAATGACGCATCTCCAAGCAGAGCTCCCTGGAGATAAAAGCATGGGTGGCTCTTTCCTCACATGGACCAATGCCTTTAATTTTCTCTGTTTTTATTGGTAAAATGATTAAACACCACCACACCCCCACCCCCCACACTTATTAGTTCAAACCTAAGAGGTTTAGAAGAAGGGCAGTTTTTATCATCAGACCTCCCTGTTCCCCCAGGTGGATGAATTGCTGAAGAGGTACTCAATGATTTAATCCTATTTTGCTTTTCCCTTATTGTCTTCAGCCTCTGTATTGATGGGGGGTGTTGGGGTGATGTGGAAGGGTCCTCAGTTTTCTCTGGGTTTCAATGAAGTCATAAGAAAGAAGCCTGCTCTTCATTTAATTTTTCACAAAACACTTTGAAGGTTCAGTGCTCTTTATGAGCTGCATGCTCATAAAATGGAGGGCTGGTGAAGAAGGGGAGAAATAACCTTTGAGGCAAAAAAGCCCTCAATAACCACCCCCTCTCCCAAGACAATGATGTCCTCTCTGCCTCTCCCCCAGCAGGAAAAGGAGCTGAAGCTGAGTGAAAAATGGTCACACAGTTCTCACAACCATTTCCTGGACCGAGCGCATCCTGCCAATTGCCACCCAGAACTCACCATGTCCCTGTTTCCTTTAGTCTGGTCTTTTTGAGGATCTGAGCTGTGCAGTGATGGGATTGTCTTACAGCCTGTTTGTGCACTCATCTATAAACCAATCTGCCCAAGATGGCCCTGGTCCAGTTGTAGGCCAGTTCTGGAAGCCCTCTGGCAGGAGAGGAGGTTGTCTCCCCTTTCCAAACACTTCTCTACCTGGGATTTCTTCTCTAAAGTGTGTATTTATATCTGGTTTTTGTTTGCTTGTTTTGAGCTGGGTGGTTTGTTGCATTCACACCTTTATTTCTCAGGGTCTTTTATCTCCTCATGCTTGTCCCACCAGTTTCACCCGTTGGCTCAGGAAGGATCAGGGCAGGTTTCATCTAACTTAGAAAGAGGAGCCTAAAACTTTGTTGAGAATTTCTTTCAGTGGTTCTTTTTCAGGTTTTAGTCAGTTGGATACAATGACTTCTTTCGTTTCACACTGGATCTTCCGAAGAGGAGCCTCTTTTAGAAATATTAAGTGGAGAAGTATGTTTTTGTATATATGTATCTATAGCTATACATACAATATCTCCCTGCGCATACAGATATGTTTGACCTGAAAGGCTTTCTTCCAGTGTTCCTAAATTGAAAGAATCTGAAAAGCACTTTAAGTGAATTTCTTGTTAGAGTTTTTAAATAGAAGCAGGGCTCAGTCATGAATTATCTTAGCTCCTAATCATCATGTCCAAAGTATTTTAATTTAAGAAATTATTACACACCATTTAATTTTATTAGCCTATTCATCTACATGTGCAAAGAGCCCATATATGATCCAGGACTGCATTATACTAGGTCCTATGTAAATATGAGTTGGATCTGAAGCCAGTTACAGACTCAATCTCATCATGTAAGTCAGTCATTAATCTCTGGTTTGCCAGGCAATATAGCTACTTTCTCCAGTACAATAACTACACATCTATATTTTGGGAATGGGATTCAGAAGAAATTAAGCTTACATGTAAGACTGTAATTGTTGCATCTCCGCTAGAAGGAAACACTAACAGCATCTGTTTTAGCACTGATGTATAATGTATTTGTTAATGATCCAGAAAAGTGGGCTGTGAAGATGCAACGGTCAAAGTCTCATGTAATTAGTGACATTAGCCAAGACTGGAGGATTTCAGGAGGTGGGGACTAAGCTAGCAGGATGGGCAGGATGATAGCAGTGCTGACAGTCTCAGAAACACAGCATATACTCTGGAAGGGATAACTGGAGCTTCTGGTATGATAACTGCACCCTGAGTGGTAACTGTGGGGAAGAGGGGGTGAGATAGATCCAGGTGATGCTGTGGAGGGTGAGTGGAAAATCTACTCAGTGCATGGCAATAGTGAAAATAGTAACGAACACATTAGGATTTTGGTGAGATAGAAAAATGTGTCATAAAATCAGCAAAAGACCCTTTCCTGAGCTGCTACTCTGATCCTTGCATCTGATGGGGTATATGGAGTAGAAATAGAAGTTGTCAAGATGAAAAACAGTAGAGCTAAAGCAATATTAATGAAAAGCCTAGGGTCATTTAATGTAAAGTAGATGACTAAATGGGGACATGAGAGATGTAAAACATCAGAAACGATAGGCCAGTGATTCAGCGGCTCCTTTTCTTACTTATGAAGCACAAGTAGAAACTGCATGTAACTATTAAATATAGTAATAATAAAAAACCCCCACATGCAGGGAAGCACGATGTTTGTACTTCCTGCAGAGGACACGAGCTGGGGAGCTTAGTCTCTACATGTTACCAAGACTGAGGACCTGCCTGTATCATGTCTCAAGACGTAATTGCTGGTGCTGCATTAAAGACATGGAATCATGGTTGTGTCTCATGTCACTTGCAGGCCTGGAAGCAAGAGAAGGAGCTGAGTGGGAAACACTCAGGGGTTTTCTGCCTTTTCTCCAAGGCAGCTAGTCCAGACTGTGGTTGAAGATAGATTCTCTTCAGAACGGCCCTTATTGTACAAGCTCGTCTCCAGGCTGGGGATGGATTAATACTTGTGCTGTATGTAGAAGGTTCAGGTGCTCTGTGATCTGCTCCCAGATTATTCCCATTTTTCCACTACTGAAATGTGCAGATGCCAAAGGAACGGTCCCATCGCTCCCCACAACCGCAGTGGGTGTGTGTGGAGGTGTGCACAGGCAGCACCCCGGGGGATGCCGTGTTGCAGAGGGTGGTGGGTGGCTGGGGAGGAAGCCTGCTGCAGCTAAAGATAAAGCCTGTGGGGCGGGTGGGGGATCTCCCCACCACACACATCTGCTCTTGGGCTGGCACTGCTCCAGGCATCCTTCTCGCCTACCCCACCTCGGCCCAAAGTGGTTGGTCTCTCTGGTTGCTGTCATGTTGAAATTAGCTGGGGAGAGACACTTCACCCATTTCCTTGCCTAGTTTCTATGGTGATATTCCACTCAAGTGTTTTCAGCAGGTCTGAGTTTATTTCCCTGCAGATAAGGCAGCCTATGCTAATATACTGCAGCCTGGGCTCTAGATCTTGGCAACAAGCCGAGGGTTCATACCACAGAGATGAAATGGCTCTAGGTAGGACCTATTTCATGCAGGCTTTGGCAATAGGTGACAATATCTTGTGAAATAATATTATGATTGTTTTTTGCTGCTGTTTGACACCCTAAGCTGGAAGGCTGGGAAGTACATGGAAATGTGCATTCTCGTGTTCCTCCTCCTCTGTACTCCCTGGTGGAGAAAGCTCAGGGACAATGAGCTCTGGCTTGGTGAAGGCTGAAATACAGTGTATGATGTGGGAGGAAAAATGTGTGAGAGAAGGGTGTTGGAAGCAGTGGGAAAGGAGCTGTGCTGGCAGTGTTTAGGCTGGTTAGATCTGTGTTGACTCCAGGTGAGTAATTCACACCCTTTCCTTCCATGAAGGAGCTGTTGCCATTCCCATCCCTTTCCCACCTAGAAGGTCTATGGGATAAAATCCACCTGTGTTTTATTCCCACATGGCCTGAAGGCTTTGGGTGTTTGCAAGGCAAAGTGATGAATGTCTCCTCATGTGCAAGGGGGTGACGGGGATTACTTTCCTCCTGCTCTTGAGACTGATTCAGCCCCAGCCCAAAATGCTTGTTGGATGCTTTCTCTTATGTGGCTCATGGGGCTACAGCTCATCCATCCCCATAGCAACTGTCAGTCACAGAGTTCCCCAAGGATCCTCTCCTTCACTGGTACCCCAGAGAAGAAGGCTTGGTCCCACTGCTTGGGGCACCAAGTGCTGCAGAGGGTAGTGCAGCAGCTTGGCTTTGACTGTGGTGCTATTTGGGAATGAAGATATTCTCTTTAGTCTTCTCCAAAGAAGGTACGGTTCCAAACTTGCCTTTTGCCCCCAAGCACTGATGCTGCTCCAGGAATAGCCTCTCCCTTTTGCTACAGTGGTTTGCTTCTGCCAGAGAACATGACATGTTTACTGAGGCTCACCTACGTGAGTCATACTGGCATGTTTGCTGCAGAAGGAAGACAAATAGTCTTGGGGAGAGAATGGAAAACCCCAACCCAGCAAGCCAGAAGATGACCTTTGAAAGGACCTGAAAAGTACAGACAACTATTTTAATGACTTCATATAGTTTCCTGCAGGTGGGTAACCTAGGGGGAAGAGGAAGACTGGGAATATAGCAGCAGAACTTATGGCAAAGAGTGATGCTGATCATCATGGCTTTGCTCTGAGCAGGAATACTCTGGCCCATCAGGACAAAGAAGATGGGCAGTCCAAAATGCTGGGGCTGTGTCTGGGAGCCAAGGAGCCTGCAGTGCTTCCTGGAGCTGGCAACGCAGCTGAGACGTTGTAAAGGGATAATATCTTGAGAACTGCCTTGCTTTGCCCTGGTGATCCTTGGACTCAGCTCATGTCTGTGTTACTCTCACTTCTTCACCTCCATGTCCCCAGGCTAAAGCCTGCTTTGAGGGCTGCCATCATGAGATGTGCCTTTGGAGCCTCAGTAATGCTGACTATTCCCGCAGTTGCTGTGTGAGCAGGCAAGAAAGCAGGTCTGTTGTGGGCTCAGACGGCATCTGTGCCTTCGCAGGAAATGTGGTGGCACCATCAAGTCTCCTGCAATGTGACGCAGGTAGTTGGCTGCTTCCCTGATGCACTTCACACCTCTCAGAAGTATGACTGATCTCACCAGTGGCATTTTAACATACCCACCACCGAAGCTCTGGGCTGACGTTTGCAGCAAATTCTGTTCCATTTCAAAGGGCCGCGGTTTAGAGCAGACCTGCGAAAACAAATGAAGGTTTCACTTGGGAAGCTGCAAATTTAAGCTCATCCCAGACTCCCCCTGAAGATGCTGCCCACTTCCCACAGTTGAGGTGATGGAGGGTGGAGCATCGTCAAACCCTGGGCTCAGCTCCCACCCCCTGTGATCAACCTGCAGCTTTTTGGCCCACTTTGGCAGCCAGGGACCCTGTCTGTGGAAGGGAGGAGGTAAACCCAGCCCAGGCTGGAGGAGGGATTTGGGGAAAACCACTGCTATTTCTGAAAGGCTCAGAGCCCATTTACAATGAAGGTTATAGAAGAACCCATAGCACGCCTCTAAGTAGCACTGGAACCTGAGGCAGCTCCCTGGATGTCCTGACTTCATGCCATACAGTGTGATCTTGTTTCCACATAGAGAAACTGTACAGGTATAATCTTGTTCCTCTGCTTCTTAAGAACAAAATGTTTTCTCGGACCCAAATAGAGGGCATTAATGTAGCAGGTGGGGTTGGACAGTTCAGCAAACCTTCTAAATTTACTCCAGGTCTTCAGGACACTTACGGATCCAAAGCAATGTCCAACTCTACGCTTTATAAGGAAAGTTTAGTAAGGTTATAGTTATAGATAGCCACTAAGCAACTACAGATAACTGACCTGTGTTGCAGCTAATTGTGCTGCTTCGGTTTATTTTTGTCCATCTCAGACTAACAGCTTGTATGTCTGACAGAAGCTTGCTTTTTCTTTTCCTCTTCCAGTGAAGGATTATTAATAGATGAGGCATCAACAAAGAAAAGACCATTTGAGAAATAAGATGGGGCACTTGCTCTACAGTGGAAAAAACCAATAGCACACACTCACATGAAATGCTATTTTCTTTTTAAAGAACATTGACAAGAAAGCCCTCTTCCCTTTGGGAGGTATTCATATTCTCCAGAGTTCATGATTCAGCCAGCATTTCTGTCCTCTTCAAATGGATTAAAATCTGAAGGATTTTTCCACACACACCCCCACCCCCCATTGTGCTTGAATGATTTTAACTTTGGTCAGATGCTGACTTGCAAAAGATTGGGCTTGAGAATCATCTCCTTTTATCACTCCTATCAGACTTTATGGGCATTCTTCAGGCTCAAAGTAAAATGGGACTAAACATAATAAAATCTTATGCTTCAGGGCAAAATATAATTACCTGGAGGGATCAGGAAGAAACTGTTTTTGTTTTGTGAATAACAGTGATTAATTCAATGTGGGCTGACAGTGGGGTTTTCCTGACAAACAGTTACGGGCTGCCACTGGAAACAGACTCCATGGGGCAAAGGTCTTTGCTTTTGATATGCTGATGGCTCATATCATGGGGCTTGGAAGGTGGATTCTGAGAAGCAGAGAAAATGAATCTTCAGGTTCTTGGAAGCTTTTGGATTCAGAACTGAAGTAGGACTTCACAGCAGAACAGCACAGAGGAGCCAAAAGTGTTTGCTGCAGAAGGAATGTGCTGCCTCTATTCAGACACTGAGATGTTCCCAGGGTGCTACCACCCATGTGATGCTGGTGTCTTGGCCACACTTCCCATTTGACCTCCTGTGAAACCCAAGATACGTATTTGTCTGGAAAATTTCCCACCTGTATTGCAGGAATACTGGAAGATGTTCCTTCCTGTGGCAGGAGATTTGAACTGGATGAGCTTTAAGGTCCCTTCCAACCCAACCTGTTCTGTGATGCCATCTCAGCTCCACAGGGAGACTCCAAATGCAGAGATAGTTTCAGAGAAGAATTTATTTTCTGGGTGCAGCAATTGCCCCATTTCTGCAGGGATCCTGGTGAAAGACCCATGAAATGCCCTTCCTTGGGTAAATTCTTGAGAGTACTGGGACCACTGATGAGAAAAATCATCTCTGAATTTATCAGGAGAGGTCTTGTTTGTAGGCCTTGAACCACCTTGAGATCAGCTGCCAGGTGGGTAACAGCCTTGACCTGATCTTTGCTGGGTGTCTCAAACCCTGATTGTAGTGCTGGGAGCAGGTGAGGGAAGGGAAGGTTTAAAAAGGCAGAGGATGACCAAACCTTCTGCCAGTGCTGAAGGGAGAGGTTAATGCTGGTGGAAGCTTGGGTGCAGAAGGTGGCTGAGCTTGGATCTGGGCTCTGGCATCATCACTGGGGCCAAAGATGAATTTGCTCCTGAATTCCTCCTCTTGTCGAGAAGAGGGTAACAGCACATGCCTGGTCTAGGTCTTTGCCTCTTGTGCCTCTTGAGAACACAGGCTTCCTGGAGCTAGGAACATGTCTGCTGCCTGTAAAACTCAGTGTTTGTGTGAGGTGTTGGTGAAGTTGAGTTTTCCAGGGTTGTTGTGGTGTTGCATTGTGTGCTGGCTTCCAAACCTTAGGTGTTCCCATGACGTAGCATCACTTCTAATTGAAACTGCCTGGTGTTTTCCCATAGTGACATAGATGTGGCTATTAATTTGATAGAAAAAGCTCACAAAGCCCCTTTGGAAAGAGAACAAAGGCTCTGCTGTTATCCATAATGGTGGGCCATGGAAGATGTGTGCTGTGTGATACAGGGAAGAGAGCAGAAGTCCCGGGCCTGTCTGCTGAAGAAGGCATCTGAGTTTGAGACTTCACTGTTAAAGACCTTGTCTCCTGGGTTAAACAAAATGAGAGCTGAATTTCCTCATAGAACCAGTTTAATTTGAGCCAGGCCTCGAGTCCCCCGTAATTTGGGAGTGCATGTTGGAGCGAGGGAAGCAGGTTCAGAGCAGTGTCTGGTGATACTTGATTTACACTGTCGCTGCATGTGTGATGACAACTTAGCGATCTAGGGTCCTCCATCCTTAGTTTTCCCAATTTTCTTGTTTCTCTGCTGCAAGTGAGAATAAAGTAGCCTTAGGAACAGTACATTTACATATCTCAGGACCTTCTGGCATGATGGGCTGTATTCTCTGTCCTGTTGGCTGCAGGTAATCGGTAGCTCAGATACCAATGAAATTTTAAGAAGCCTCAAAGAAGATGATCTAAAAAGGAAGGAAAAAAGCCCCAAACTTGTTATAGTTCTGGAATTGAGACCTGAGTTACACAGAAAACAAGAAATATAACAGCTCCAGAAGCCCCATTAGTTATATACCTGAAATGCAGGGACCTGCTGAGAATCCAAGAGCTTTGCCAGAAGTATAGGCATCAAAACTAATAACCCAGTGGTTATAAAAGGACCTGCACAAATAAGAAGGGCATGTAACAGTTGCCATGTGAATCAGAACTTTGCAAACTGTTTTTTCTTTAAGTTAAACCCTTAATTTTATTAACAATTTTATTTATAAAGTACTTTCTTGGAGTCGCTTGAGGTGTTGCACAAGCTGTAAAAGTACACTAATAAAGAAAATAGCCTCATAAAAAAGTATAGAAATGAAGTACTAAAAAGGCACTTTCATGAAGACAGGAGCTGTTAAAAACCGTATATTGATGTCAAAATTGTCCTTTCTTATGCTGTAAAGATTAGTACTTTGCCACTGGGAGCTCAGATACCATGGTGACAGAACCAGGGTAAGATTCTGAGTAGAACAGGACAGATAAAAAGAGTGAAGTCAATGCAAAGGTCTTGCCAACCTCATAATGTGAGGTATGTCGCCTGCTGCATCAGCCGGGACCAAAGCAGTGTCCTGGGCCCTTGAAATGAGTTGGTTCTTACTGGGGATCAGCACAGCACTTTGTTATGTTCCTGCCATCCTCTCCTGTTCTGTCTGGCGCTAAAGAGGCGAGGGCAATAACTGCTCTTTAGCCTGAAGCATTAATGAAGAGAGTACAGGTGCTGTAATGCCCATGCTTATGCACAGTGCTGTAATCACTGTGCTCATGAGTGTGCACAAAAGCTCTATCCAGTGAATGCAAGGGTGTCATCTTGGTATTTGTCTTGAACTGGGGATCTTGTGGGTTTGTGCTTTTTCCTTAGAACTGTGTTGGAAGGGACCTTAAAGCTCATCCAGTTCCAGCCCTGCCACAGCCAGGGACACCTTCTCCTAGAGCAGCTTGCTCCAAGCCCTGTCCAGCCTGGCCTTGGACACTGCCAGGGATGGGGCAGCCACAGCTTCTTACCACCCTCACAGGGAGGAACTTCTTCCTAATGTCTGATCTCGGTCTCTCCTCTTTCACCTTACAGCCAATTCATTAAAGCCGTTTAGAGGTAGAAAATCTGTGTCATCCACTCATCTCTCCCTGTTCCTCACTGTTCCCATCCTGCAAAATTTCTGATCCAGGGATTTCCCCAGAACTACAGCTCCTGAGCACTGGTGACTTCTCAGGCTGTGATAAAGGCTGTGTTGTCCTCCCTGTGTATTCAGTTGTGTGTGACAGCAGGGATTTATGGGGTCTGTAAGCTGCAGTAGGGGTGTGAGAGGCTGGAGACTGGTGAGATGCACAGGAAGTGGCTTATCAGTTCCTTCTGCTGAGCCCAGAGACAGCCTCGAGTATTGCACAACACTGGTGGCACAGCAAATTGTGCTTTTTGTAAAAAAAGTGGGATTTTTAATCAGTGGCAATTGCTATGTGATTTCTCAGAAAGAGGAGCAAAACATACCCCCGCTTCCATCCCCACCTCCGCTTTCAGCCCCCAGTTTATTCTGCCTAGGCTATTTTTGACTTCCCAGAGTTACTGGAAGAACAAGATTAGCAACTGATCATTTATGCTGATTTTTCTAAGCACTGAACTGTCTTTCATTAAAACTGTCATTCAAGGAAAAAATGTTAAATTGTGCGCTCAGTTTCACCATGTGCTGCAAATACGGATGCAGCTTTTACCCATATCTCTGGGATGGAGAAATCTGAATGCTGCTGGTTGCCAATTTGCTATGTCTGGAAAGGAAGAGAGGGGCCAGCAGCTGGAGGGGGCTGTCAGTCCAAGCTGTGCCTGATTGTGTCCCTCAGTGCTCCCCAAAAAGCTACTGTGTGGTGGAGTTAGCCATGTGGAGCAGCACATGGGAAATCATAGTGGTGGTGTGTATTATCCCTGCTTTTATCCAGCCAGAGGTAGAGATGCTTTCCTGGCCTGAAGGAAGCGAGGGGTTGTTTATCAGCAGTGTTGAGAAGAAGAGCCTACTTTTGCTTCCCAAAGCTGTGGAAAATGCTTCCCAGCCTCTGGTTTAGAGGCATTTATGGTCTGAACATGGGTGTGTGCCTTTCCCTGGGATGGAGGTGGTGTGGAAGCATGCCAGCTCAGTAAAAGCTCTCAGCAGGGCTCCCTTGAGGCACCAACCCTGCTCATGTGCTGGGGATGGGAAGCTGAGAGGGAATCTGGCTTCCAGCTCCTCCCGCTATTAACCCCTCTGTGCCAGGTCAGCCATCTTGCTCCTTCTCCTCGGTACTCTGGTGTTTCCTTCTCCTTAGCTCCACATCCAGGCACAGCTTTGCTGATACCCCACCAGCCAGCTTGCCCTTCCCTTGCAGGCTTCAACAAGGGCCCTGAAGCTCTACAAGGCAAATAATTGGGCCTGGCCTGTGATCTTCTACTTTATTCCCTTTGTAACCACAGGCAGTACCTGCAGCCTTGAAAGGCTGCTGCAATTACCCACCTTGCCACCCATTGCTTCTCACCACAAGCTCCATTTTGATCCACACTACTCCTGGCATCTTGTAGTGTCACCTACCAGTGCTTTGATGTTCAGAGACTGAAGTATGTCAGAGGCAGCATAAAAATTGCATGTAATTATCCTTGGTCTGGGTCTGTGTGAGCAAGGAAACATCAATATTGATGCGTGACAGCATTTATGTTTTATGTGTGAGCATAAATCTCCTCCATATTCAGCAGGAGGTTTTGATCACTGCACCATTAGAGAGCTGTTCTTGTGCTGTTTCCTTTCCTCCTGGGGCTGATGCCTGGGGGATGAATGCTGTGGTGGCCTCCAGAGCTCATTATAGCCCAGCCTTGGGGGACTTGCAATGTCCCCACAGCCAGGAGAAGGGTGATAGCTTTGCAAAGTGTCTCTACATCCAGTCCTCTACCTCTATCTGTACCTCTGCACCACTGCTGACATCAATGAATAATTCAGGCTGTAAGATGGGAAAAAGAGGATGTGGTTGGGAGAAGGGAGGTAATGGGAAGAGGGGAGTGGTAATAATCCTGCAATGGCCATGGACCAGGGGAAGGGGTCAGGCCACAGTGTGTGCTGGTGGTGGCATAGCCAGTGGTGCAGAGACAAAAGAGAGGGCAATGCTGTCTCTGGAGGGAACTGGATCACCTCTCCTCAGTCTGAAGATGCAGGGGATGTGCTATAAGGGAAGCAGAAGCTGGTGCAGAGAGGGGTTCATTGTGTTCAGCAGTGTTTGGGCACACAGCACCCTTCATAGGAGAAAATCCTCATTGACTCTGGTTCTCCCTGATTTTGCATTTAATCACAGTCAGGATCAGGTGTTTCCCACCTCATTTTCCCTTCTGCACTCAACCTGTGGCTCCTGCTCTGTCTTTTCTTTCCAGTGTTTGTTGTATTTGGTCCATTTTTCTTAATAAGCAGCTGGACTTGAGGAATTAGTGCTTTGAGTGTCTTTAAAGGTCTGCTCCCTAAGAGGAGCGTGCTGGGCAAGGGCAGAGCAGGATGGGTTGGGCAAACACTGGGTAGTGCTTGTGCCGAAGAGGCAGCTGGTGAAATGCTGCAGCCCTGATGGACCATGGGATAGTGAAAGCAGCCCTGCTGTGGGCTGTGTGGGTTCCAATGGGACCTTGCTGTGTCCAGGTGAGGTTTGCTCGGGACAGGACCAAACAAATGAGATTGAGCTTAGGAATGAGTCTGGACTAATTCTGAGGGGGTTAAAGAATAGCAGAGGGAATCTGTGGGGGAATGGCATCATCTCCTTTGGGGCAGTGTGTGTGTGCCAGACAGCATTAGGGATGGTAGGCTCTGTCTGCCTGCCCAAAGCAGCATCAGATACTTGTAGCACTGCAGTCTCATGCCCTGCCCTACCTCAAAGAAGATGTACCTTCAGGATTCTAAATTCCTGACCTTTTGCAGCTTTGACAAACCTGGATCTTGAATCTCATGCACTGGGGTCCTGCTGACATCCCTCCAGCATGTAGAAAACGCTTGGGTCTTTCTGAATGGAGCAATGCTGGTAGGATGTTGTTACAGCACCTGAGTCATTGACAGAGGCTCTGATGGCTGTGGAGTGATCTTCTGGTGCATAAGGCTATGGAATGGGTTCCCTCTGGCATTTCATGATGCCTTGGGACAACGAAACTATTTAAACCATGCAGAGGTCATGCTTACACCATGCTTCTGAGTGATTAAAGATTTGTACTGGTCTGCAGGGAGCTGTGCCCGTTCTGTATGCGTGTACTTGGGACCAGCACATGCTGAATGCACAAGATTCCACCAGCGTCTTCCTACCGCCACTCATTACTCCCCAGCTCTCAGAGGAGGGATTTGATGAGAAATGCCACTTCTCTGGTGTTTGTAACCGTGAATGGTTTCTCCCAGGGGAAGCTGCCATCTTCCTAATGCTGCATCAAAATGGATTTCCTTCCCAGTAAACCACAGAAATAGCAAAAAACCCCCAAACCCTGCTGTTGCCTCCTAGTCACAATGAAATTTGCAATCCTCCATGCATTCAGGAAGGGAAGGACATTTTCTGTGCTACTTTTCTTTTAAAATATCCTTTTCTTGAGACGGTATCACTTTTCATAACTTGTATGTACTAAAAGCACGTACAGGGTAGTGTCTATGTAACTAAAGCAGAAGCGGCCATGGTACATCCTCAGATTGTCAGTGTCAGCTCCAGTTTGTTTTTAAACTTTTCCTAATTACAATCCAGAATCATTTTTTAGCAGCTTGCTTCCCTTTGTTGAAATGAGCTGCTTTGATGAGGACAGTCTATGATGCTTCAAAGTGAGGTTGGGTTCTTGTAGGTAATGCTGTAAATTGAGTGCCACAGGGGCTGCTCACGCTGAAGCTGAGCCGAGTGTGGAAGTTTTGCTCGGAAGTTAAATGCTAGTGTGGCTTCACTGGGTAATGCTGGCAACTTTCCTGGAGTGCATTGATTCACCATGACACTTCCAAGAAAAAAAAGCAACTAATTCACAATTGGGTTTGAAATACGGAATTTCTAATGTTGGACTTTGGGTTGAATGTCCCCTGTTATCTCATGGAGGATGATGGTGATCTCAAGAGCTTCTCTCTGCTCTCCCTGCTTTGGTGGATTTATTCCTGTGCTCATCAGTCTAATCTGATTGCAAACAGCCTGACACTGAATAAATATTGGATTTGTTTATTAAAAAAGCCTTTCTTCCCTAAAATACATTGCTAAAGAAAATTACAGTTGATATTTGCATGGCTTTAATCTCTAAAGAAATAACTTTTTGCTCTAAAAAAAGACAGCTACCAACAGTTTTTATTTTCAACATATTGTAACTTCTCAGCGTGGTTACAAAGCAGTCTCAGTTGCAAGGCACTAGTTGAAATCATGACCTAGGGCTGAGATGAAACAATCCTTTTGCAGGTTTGCCCTGTGTTGGCATATTTGATGTATTGCTAATCAAATTAAGTTTTCACACAGTGGTTGTATTGTTATTGCAGGACTTCTTTGTTTATTAACCTTTTCTTAGTGAGAAATTCCTTCCATAACCCTCAACAGATTGGACATATGTTAATATTGCACAATAGAGAAGAAGAAGTGTCAGAAGGAGGTGAATGAGCTGCAGTTCTACTGGAGGAGGTAACCATGGCTCTGCTAGGGCTCAGGTTAAGGGGATTCAGCAGTTTGCAGGCTCACAGTTGCTGTTACAAAATGAAATATTCCAGATGGTGATACAAAAATCTTTTATCAGTCTATCCTTCCATTAAAGCTTTCTACATTAGGTGGTTTGCAACCTTGAATCATCCATGGTTTTGTGGAAATAGATTTTGCTCTCCATCCTGTCACTGCTGACATTTCAACACCGTTATCTTTGTTCTCTGTTACTGTGGACTAATAAGTCAGTTCAGACATGATGATATTTCTGCTTCTTATATCTGATACACTGGTGAAACTGTATTGTGGGAGGGCACTCTGTCTCCCAGGGACAACCCAGTGGGGTTTTGCCTGTGCGTGCATCATGTGACATTCACTTGTAATCCCCTGGGCAAATTGTGAAGGGTTGTCATTCAAGGGCTGGAGATGGATGGTGTGTTTCCCATTGCATCAACTGCATACTAGCTTACAGAGTGTCATGGGTTCAGCAGTAGCAGTCATTTTTCTCCTTCTTAGTAGTTGGTGCAGCACTGTGTTTTTGACTTGTG
>JAOEHY010007500.1:0-65503 GCA_025447955.1 Psilopsiagon aurifrons | reverse complement strand
GGGGGGGGTGTGTCTCCTGAGAGCGGACTAGAGGGGGAGAATCATCTCCTTCAACCTGCTAGTCATGCTTCTTTTGATGCAGCCCAATACACAGTTAGCTTTCTGGGCCACAAGCTCACACTGCTGGGTCTTCTTGAGCTTTTTCACCAATCACTACCCACCAAGTCCTTCTCCTCAGGGCTGCTCTCAGTTCATTCACTGCCTAGCCTGTATTTGTGCTTGGGATTGCCCCAATCAATGGCGTCTTTGGATGTTTTTGACCTGGCATCTAGTGAATGAAACACAAGGCCAATGCTTTCACAGTTCCTCATAAAGGAAAAAATGGGAGGCATTTATCTTTCTTTGCCTTGCTTTGTAGGATATCTTAAATTTTTTACTTCCTCGAATGTTTAAGTACCACAAATGGTGTTCTCTTCCTAGCTTATACTGCCTGTGAGGATCTCATTCACTTCTGATCTGGATGCCTGAAGTCAATACAGAAGAAGAGAAAAACTGTCCTGAATGCTAGGGGTGCGATATATGAGAATATTGTTTGCCTATGAAAAGACATGCCTAGTGGTTCTGCATCAGTGTTGTGACACATCCACAAACAGTGTGCTTTACAAGTATGGCTTAGCAATGTCTCAATAGAAAGGCTAAAAGTTGAATGAGGCTGGAAACTAAACCCAAGGTTCCCCCTGGGCATGTTCCATTTTGGCAGTGCAGAGTTAGTAAGCTCACTGTGTTGCTTGTTGTATGAATAGATGCCAGTGTACAACTAAATGGAAGTCTGCCTTTGTCCACTTGACACCTCTGACGTATGATATGTTCTTTCAGACAAAAAACTGCCAGTTGCTGAACTTTCAAGCACTGAAATGTAACTGCAGGCAAGGGAATTACCTCAAAACACCTAGTCAGTTTCCAGTCAGACCAAGTTCATTTACCAGGAGAAAATACTGTGTAGTTTACGAAAGGAAAACACTGGTCAATTTATATCTGTAATTGTTTATTTAAACTATATATTACATGCAGCTGGGTAGTGTCCAGTAACATACAGAGAAACTAAACAGATTGATTGGTAATGACCTTAAAAACAAGACTAAGTAAAAAACTTAATTCCCACAGTACATCTTTACAGCTGTACTTCGATGGGAAAGTACCTGAAATTTATGTACATTCACTCAGATACCAGTACATCATCTAGGACTACACTGGACCTGGCCAGTGTCACATGGAAGGTGAATTCCCATGTACTCGCCAAGAAAATGTAGACTCTGTATCAGACTGGAAAAACAACCATGGATAACTGAATGATAAAGAACTTTTCAGTCCCAGTAGTTTTGTCATGTTTTTGAGAAAATGCCAAAAAAGAAGGGTTGTCTTAATTCAGATTGCTCAATGCCTCCTTTATTTTGTGCTTGAGCAATACAGAACACTAGTTTATTAGGAATAGCAGGTGACATACGCAGGTTCAAGAGAGTAATGCTCCCTTAGAGAGAAGGAGGCAGATCTTTTCTCCCCAGGCAAAATGATCATATTAATAATACCTTGAATAAAGCTATAGCTCCAGAAATTTACTGATCAAAAGGTGACTAACTTGAAAATGGGAGTACAGATACCATAAACTGGTGTTAATGTGTTTGGCTATATGTCCTCCTAGCAGAGAAATACTGGATTTAAAAGGTTTGACAATTCAAGAATTTTACTTTCACCTGTGTTCAACAAGATTGAATGTAAAAACCCCAACGACTCCAACAAAGCAAGTGCCTAAATTCCCATTAACTTCACCTTAACCAAAATTTCATATTATGCTTTCAATTGGTTTGGGATTTATTATTTTTTTCTTTAAACTCTTTCTTTATTTATTTTTATGTGTGTGTATGCATGTTTCCTAGGGAGGTAAGCCAGTACTGTGACATACTCCAGTATTCATTTTGTGTTTATGAGTTACGTATCCGAACAGGACATGTCCTAATGATGTAATTCATGTCTTAGTAGGAAAAAACATAAGTCATTGACAAGAGAAAGGGGAGAGGAGGGGTGGTGGGAGAGGTGAGGTCTGTTTGCCTTTTCACTTGCAGTACGACGCTGATGTTTCTCAAAGGTGCTTGACAGGACAGTTTTGTCCTGTATTTGCTTCTCCCTGCTCCTTCCCTATTCCTAGTGTGCAGGATTGAAGGTTGCTTTGCCCTGTGTTATGTACATGGTTAAATTCCAGGGAGGGTACAGCGAAGCAGTTAAAATGGTTATGCTTCTTTGCTTTAATACATAAATACAGCCCCTACCCCCAGTCACTCATGTTCTGTTCTAAAATCTTGTATATGAGTTATGAGTCATGTAAATTACAGATTATTAGGTAAAAAAATAGGTTAAGTTTTTTTTTAAACTGATGGTAACGCTGCAGATTGAATACATTTGTGACTTTCAGTCTATTTTCTGCTTTCCAAAGATGTAAACAGAAAGTGAGCAATTTTAGAATAAAGAAGTTGCACGGACTAGCTATGATGCTGAAAGGAGTTAAACATATCAAGGGAGGAGGATCTTAAGTCTAATCTTACAACTGAACGTATTTAGCACAAAGTTGAGAGCTCAGTTTGTGAAAAAGATACTGCGTCTGTTCCAAATTTGTGCTTGACCAATGAATCCATCTCTTAAAAAAGAGTCCTTGCAGTAGGCATACCTATACCTATTTAACTTTCTAAGAGAATAGCTACTTATTAATACTCTTTTGTCAGAGAGTAGCATATAGGGGTGGATACCATGAGCAGAGTGTTTGCTGAATGTTAACTGAACCAATGTGTAAAAGAAATCTCTTAGATACGTAATCATTAAATAAGAAGATTTAGTCTATCCAACTGTGATTTTATGCATGTTGTCAAATACTAAGTACAACACCCAGTGCAAGGTTTTCTTTTGACTGTTGCTGTTTCTTCATAAAAAGAGAAATATGTAGTATCTTCTCTAACTGAAGGTCCAGGAATGATATAAGAATAACAATATATAACAACCATAACAATAACAACAGAAACTCTATCACTGTGGTTAACTTCTAAGCCTCTACTCCCCAACAAAATATGCATTTCACTAGTTTTTAAAAGAAGACACATTTGGAGAGCTGTGGCTTGTGTCATTACTGCTAACAAGTGATATTTATGTTCATCATGTCCCACTGAATTCCATGTTGCAGGACCTCCTGCTTACAGACACAGCCATGTCATAGCAGACAGTATTCCTGCTCAGTGTCTCTATTGCATTTACATTCCAAAATGGGATAAAGGTGGGAGGTAATTTGTCCAGTACCCAGGCCAAAAGAAAAGAGAAATGTCTGACGCTGTTTTGTTTAGCAAAAATTCATGCTATTAATAGGAAGAGTGTGTGGTTGTATGTAGCAGCAGGACAAGCATCCTGCTCTGTTGGGTGATCAGCCCTTCAATACTTCATCCTCTGCATATGTTTTTATGCCACACTCCATTCTCTGGAGTTGAGAGCCTTCATTATTACCTGTTGGAGTTAAAAGTGAATGGAGCACAAAGTGAAATGCAAGAAATTCCACTTAAGCGTAAAAACATTCTTTATGGTTTATGGTGAGGGTGATCAATCACTGCAGCAGGTTGCCCAGAGAGGTTTTGGAGATTCCACGCTTGGACAGATTCAAAGACCTCTGGCCCTGGGCAACCTGCTACAACAGTCCCTGCTCTGAGCAGGAGGTTGGACTGGATGATCTCCAGTGGTGCCCTCCAGCCTCAGCTGGTCTGTGATGCTGTGAGAACTACCGCTCACCCTCTGTTTTCCTTCAGCATAAAAATACACTTTTGGCCAAGCAGAGCACAGTGGTCCTCGAACTGTAAAACACTTGAAGGTGATGAAAGGCTCACATACCCAAAAGCCCAGCCCAAGGTGCTAATTAACATTATGGGTAACTACAGGGTAGAGTTGCCAAGGAAAGCAATTCTGAAGAGAACACCTGGAAAATACTATAAACTTTCAGTTCTCTATTTATGGCACTCATTCATTTTAAATTGTACCAAAATTTGTATTTCCATTATAAAAGCATTTTAAAAGGGTTGAACTTGTCCATAAAAAAATGGGTCTGTGTGGATCTTGGCAGGCAAATTCTCATTCTGGGAACATTTCACATTTTTGCTTTTCTTTTTTTAAAACTTAACTTACAAAAAAGCTGTGTTAACCTCTGAAAGTTTACACTGACTCTAGTGACTTCACATTAAATGCTTTTGTGTAGTAAGACCTTAATCATAACATGGACTGCTAAAATAAAGGCAAGGAGGTTACTATACCCCTGTTGATTCCCAGGCCTATGTAACTTGTAAAGCAAGAGAAGGGTCTTTTCTCTTTTTTTGACTTTTTTTTAATCAGGGAACACTTTTCCAACGTATGGTCTGCAATGTGTATCTTTCACGTACTAGGGAAAGGATTTTAGCTTTCATGCCAAGTCGTTTCCTCTCTGACTGTACTTTTTTCTTCTTTTCCTGAGAGGAAAACTTGCGTTCATAGTTGTCCTGTCTAAACTCTCTTCTTGGCTTTGCTGTATCTTTTTAAAAAAGTATGTGCATCTCAGCTGTAAAATATGAGATAGATGGTGGGGCGGACAGAGTAAAATGTAAGATGCCATCTTGGTTTGAGGATTACCGAGGAAGGAAACCTGCTTTTAATGTATGAAAGGAGAGGAAGCTTCCTTCCCCCATTTAAATCCATTATTTATTCCCATTTTGCAGTGTTGAACTCTGCCCACTTTATAGCAAATTATCGAATCAGGGAGTGGGGGGAGACCTTAGCAAATGCCTGCAGTACATCTGGAAGACCTTTCTTCTGAAGTTTCAACTCCTTCTATTTTAATGCCACTCATCATTCAAGCTCATCCATTTTCCAATTTTTCACTGGTTTGGAAGTGAGGAACACAGTTCCTAAAAGGTCAGCTAATCCATGCTGCCTTTGATTTTACACCAGCATTAATCTGTTTCACAACGTTTCTCTTTAATCACAATAGAATGTTTGGGAGGAAAACTGGAGTCTGAAATTTTTTCAGCTCAGAAGAACCCTTCCTCCATGGCTCTATCTGGAGTGCAGGTTTATATACATACAGAAGTCATAAAACTGACTTAACGCTGCTATTCTGTAGGAGGATTAAGGCAAGGGAGAGATCTAGCTTCCCAGAGACTTCAGTGTATGTAGAATTTGCAATAAACAATTTCTGAGGCAAAGACTGGAATTTTAAGTGCTATTCAAGTGGCAGCATCTGGAATAAGCTATGTGGAGCTAGACAACAGGTCAACGACATTTCAACAATTCTTACATCTGGTTGGAAGCAGATGCTATGCATGGTAAGAGTCATCACATAAGATATAGCTTGTTATCTTCATTTGGGATGCATTGAAATCAGTAGTGGCATGTCTGATGTCTGATGGAAAAGGACAATAAAATGGTAGACAGCAATTTGGTTGTTTATCTGTAGACCAGAGATAATATTTCAACCTTTCTCTGTACACATCAGTTGTTTTACACTAAGTATCTTTTTATTTAATCATTTAAAATGTTAACAGTGATTATAATATGTGATTCTCAGTGATGCCAGAAAGCTCTTTGGCTAAGTGAACCACAGGAGTTTTAATAAACCTCAGCATTGCCATTAATTGTAATCTGTCTGACACCTGACTGCTTTGTGCTGAAAATACACTTCTTGTTTCTACCTTGGTCAAATAATTTGCAGTATTAAATATTAAACAACCTGTGATACTGGATGATTGAGATAAAAAAAGAAGTGCATAAAGCCTTGAGTACCAGGAAATTAATGTTTTCTTTTACCCTCATGTTCCCGTCTCCTCAATAGTTTGGACTGTCTTCTTTGCAGTTCTAGATCTTTCACAAAACTTGATTTTATTAAGGAAAAAAAAAAGTTTTTTCTAATGGAATGACTCAAAATATATTTTTATAATAGAAGCTGTTAGATTTTGTGCCATGGCAAGGAAGGGGGGCAACCTTTTTTAATTTAAAGAACTACAACTTTTTGGCTGTAGAACTTTTCTGTATTGAATGCCTTTACAATTATTTTTGGTCTTAACTTTTTTTCCAAGCTTCTTTGCTATTTCCCCTGTTTTTCAGATATTGTATGTATTTATCTAGATGAAAGCCTCCATTGGAATAAGCATGGTGAAGTTCCGTGGAGCTTAAAGGAGTAAAACCTTTGACAGAAAACTGTCAACCTTGTTCTAAACCATTGTATCTTTTCTACAAATGTTTTTCTACTCCTGAAGCCTTACTTAATCCTATTTCTTCTTACATTACTTACTATATTGTATTCTTTAATAACTGTTTTTTATATCTCCAGTTCATCATTATATTCCCTCTTCTTATCCATCTTATTTTGGTGTTCAGATAAATGCAGTAATTTGGCCGGACTTGGAAAACACAGGATTGTTTTCCCTTAAATCCAGCTTTGCATAAATACAACTTACTTCTAATATTGCATTTAATCCATGTGCTAATTATTGTACTGAAATCAGATGAGCGTTTTACTGAGCATACACATCCTTACTTATTAATCTTTCAAACTTGAGGAATGCTTTCCTTGTCTTTCACAGCATCTTTAAACTCTCAGCAAAATTCTCACTGAGGCAAGCAGTCATATGCCTCATATTACAAAAAAGATGATACTGCTATACTTCCTTATACTAAAGAGCGACTTTAAGATGTCAGTTTAGGTCAGCTTTACTTTAGGAGTGAAGAAAGTAAGAAGATACTCAGGAGAAAGTAATGTTTATGTCTTACAGCCCACCTTGCTGCAGTGGCAAACAGACTCGTAGACAAACTATTATTGTCTCTTCATGTAAAGTTATCAGATTCAGAAAAAACAAAGTCAAAATTTTTCATAACTTTTTGCAACTGCAAATTTTGCTCCAAAGCTCTCAAATTTTGTTTTGTTTCAAAGTTCCACTAACATTTCTGTGTTTTGTATTAAGTCTTTGCTCAGTCTGGAAGCTATGGGACCAGGCAACTGAAACATGTTGTGGTGGCACTGGACTTGCAGTGCAGAACAATGAAATTGAAAGCACCATAACTGATATGTCAATATGATAACTATCTCCTTATATTTTGTTTTGCTAAGGTACCCTTTGTGTAGGGTAAACTTTTTGAGATTTTCTTGTGGGAGATGTGTGCTTTGTTGTGGTTTTGGGGGGATTGTTTTGTTGTTGTTGTTTTGGGGGGGTTTTTGTGAATTATGTTTTACCACCTTCAAACTTAGCCTGGCTCTGACACAAATTTCAATGTCACATAATTTTCTGAAATATATTGCCTCCAAGAATAAATTAAAATTTATCAAGGTCCTGAATCTTTATGTTATCCTGGGTAAACAAGTCTCAAATAATAGCATATGTATTTCAAGTATATATCATATATAAGGCCAGGAGAAATTCTAGAAATGATTTGTGGAGTTAGATGTCTGTTTTGAGGACATAGGTATTGTTTAAGTGGTTACTAGGCCTTGTGCAAATCTTCTGAACATAGGTGGAATTCATCTTTGTATTTGCATTTTGGATGTAGAATTGGACCTACTCCTGTCCTTTGGAAAGAAGGTACACATTGCTTAGGACAGTGTTTGATGACTGCCTTGGGTACATTCAATGTATAATGGTATCTGAGCCTGACTTTTAACAGCTGCAAAACTGAAGAATTATATAATTCTTTTTCATGAATAAATGAGATATCCACAGAAAACCAACTTACTCATGACTTTAGGATCTTTTTCTGTACAATGAATTATTTCTTAAGTTATTCGTTGGTTACGGTACTGATTAGAAATTAATTTTTGAAAAGATGTAAAATACCCCTCACTAATGCTGACAGAACTTTCAGGAAAGTCCCAGTGGTGGCCCCTTGTACCCCCAGCAAAGTATTGAGCAGACACTTCTTTATGCCACTTTGTGTTAATCTCTTTGGTTTGCTAAAGAATCACTAAGGTCTTAAGAGGAGTTTTTTTTAGTTCTTCTTATTCAGAAAGGTCCATTCGAATGGAAAAGGGCTTGGACTGTGTTAGGTTCTTGGGTCAGGAAAATGCCCATAGCTGTGGCCACAAAAGAGGATAAAGAAAAGGGATGGGACTGTATTACATGTCTGAAAATACTATTGTTAAACAAAGTTAATGACCAGCTGAAATCATAATGTCAGCTGACACCTGGAACATGCTTCAGTGAGATACAGTTTTGCTGAGACTGATGGAAGGATAGTTGCTTGGAGCAGACCAGGATGGATATAAAAGTACAGTGGTCTTCAGTTTTCTGAGAATAATGTGGAATAAAAGAATGCGATAATGAAAAGATAAGCAAGAATATGGATATTTGTACTCAGGCAGTAGAATCTAATATTTTTTTCTCAGTAGCTGTATTTGGCCTTACATTCCTAGTTACTCTTAGATTCATGGCACACTGAGATTCGCATATGATCTTTATTGATGATATATGACATCTCATGAGATCTGGCCTTGACAGAAGTTTTCCACCAGTAATATAAGGGCTAACCTTAAACCTTCCAGTAACTTCAGAAAAATTGTATTTGCAAAATCTTCTGGCAATACAGTCCTGGGTACCTTGCATCTTTTTTATCTGCAAAGTTTTTACTTAGGCACACGTAGTTGTGGTTTCTTTGTTTGCTGTTAGGTACATTTTTCATTTTATTTGATGGTTTAGTACATTAAAATATTGCCCCACAGAAATATTTCCATTTCATAATAATTGCTCACATTAAATTAATGATTGGCTCTTCAGAATACTAACTTAGCTTTATGGTATCTTCAAAGAGCTGTCTTATTTGTTGTTTTATGTTATTTAATTATTTGAAGCTGAATAATTTGATTTCAAATATATGACATTTGCAAAGTAATTTCTGGAGTCTTTTGGTTCCAGAGACTGTATCAGGCGCTATAACTATAAAAATTATTCATGTCACTAAGGGCAAGATAAGCCAGAAATCACAGTGAGCATCTGGCATGTGTTTCTCTCTGCCATATATGTGCAGTTCTTGAGTTCCTGTCATGGGTTCCATATTTTGCTGAGCTGTGAAATGAGAACATTGTCTGAGCTGCGCTAAAAACACTAAAGAAGTGGCAGTATATTGTAAAAGAAAACAGATACTGTTGCTTGTAAAAGGTAACAGAAACTATCATACTCATATGGTGGGTTGGCCTTCTCCAGATCATAGACACCCAAGCTGATAGTCGAAATAAACGCAAGGACATCAGTTACCAGTTGCCATCACAGGCAAAACAGACTGGGCTTGGGGAAAATTAGTTTATTACCAAATAACATAGAGCTAGATAGTGAGAAACAAAGGGGAAAAAATAAACCATCTTCCTCCCACCCCATGAATATTTCAGGCTCATATTTGCTTCTTTGTTTCCAGCTCCTCTCTCTCCTCCCCCTAGGCATCGGAGGAGGATGGGACATGGGGCTTGCAGTCAGTTCAGGACCGTTCTTTTCTGCTTCTCTGTCCTCTTCACACTTTTCCTTGCTCCAGCAGAGGTCCTTTCCATGCGCTACAGTCCTTCAGGATAAACTTGTGCCAGCATAGGTCTATCACGAGACACAGTTCCTATCAGAACCCACTCCAGTGTAGACGCTTCATGTGCCTTCAGGATATATCTACCTCTGTGGGCAGCAGTGTGGATATCTGTTCCACCATGACCCTCTCCATGGGCTGCAGGGAAGTACCAGTTCCACTATGATATCCTCCAAGGACTTCAGGGGAGCCTCTGCTCTGGCTAGAGAACCTCCTCTTCTTCCTCTTCTCCATCACTGGCCTTAGTGTCTGCAGGTCTCTTTCTTTCACTGTTTTTTCTCACTCCTCACATTGCCATGTGGCATTTTGCCCTTTCTTAAACACTTTTTCCCAGAGGCATCACCCTCTGGGCTAAGGGGCTTAGCTGTGCCCTGCAATGGGTCTTCTGGAGATGGCTGGGGGCAGCTCCCACCTCGTCTCACAGTTCTTGCCCAGAGCCCCTCTGCCACCGAAACTTAGCTAGGAGCACCCAAGGCATTGCACTAAAGTTCAGGATTGCTTTTTAGACAACACTAAATAAGAGTTAGTTTTCCAAGCTCCATGGGGTTAAGTTACATCAGTCTAAGAAGAGCTCTGAATGAGAAGAGGATGGACCCCCAGACATCCTCTAGTGAGAGACTGACACTTTGATGTATGGACTGCCACCCTAATTCCACAAGATGTTGCTGAAACAATGGATTTATTATTGTTCATGTGGCCATTGCACACTGCTATGACAATAAAATTCTGCCATAGACTAATTATTAACTATTTTCACAAATTACCTAAGTTGAAAAGCATGATTTGTGTATCCTGACTCTCATTTTGCCAAGAAAACAGAGTCCAATAATTATATTTTGCGTGAAAAAATGGCCCTTTGTTTTTCATGAAGCCTGAAAAGATGGCCAGTTTTCTGCAAAGACAGTAAAAATGTATTTCTCTCATTACAGTCAACTCTCTCTTATTGCATTTAATTTAAATTTGCTGATACTTAAGATCTCTTTGATGTGTCCTGGCTCTCCAGCATTTCGTTAAAAATGTAATTGGAGTTTAAGAGATGCAGCTATTGGAATATAAAGACGTTACCAGATTAAAGTTAGTGTAGATTTTTTAGGCTCTGGTAACTAATCTAATCCTGGTAGCAGATGTTTCAACTCTGTCTTCAAGCTCTTGTGATGTGGCCAGGGAGACAAAAAGAAACTTCAAGTGTTCTTGCATGACTGAAACTTATTTTCACAGTTGGTAGCTGGCAACCAAAAATCTTGAAAGTGCTTATCTTAAGATACAATAAACCTAACAATGGAAAAGTAATCTGCTGGGAAAAACTGAACTTGCTCTTTGGATTCTTCTTCTGACTTGTTTTGTGATATTGCAAGTTTTGACTTTTAAATATTTCTCCACATAATTTATGTCATATATTGTAAACAATGTCATCAATATGTGATAATATGGTAATGATGTGTCTATCAGCCTGCAGTATACATTCTTAATGCCTGATTTTCCTCTGTTTGCTTTTGCAAAAATACAAATTTAGCTGGAGTTGCAACCATGAAACATGTGTCACTCTTTGTGTGAGGTATATACAGCATTTAATATCTACATAAATTTATGCTTATCTTTTAGGTATATATGTATATGCAAATAATAAAGGATAATCATCAGTATGATTAAAAGATCTGATCTGGCTTTAATTATTTAGAAATGTAAAACCAAAGTCAGTTTGATTACATATATATGTGACTATTCATATTCACCAATCAAACTGAGACGTACCTTGCAGTGACTATTCTCAGTAAGTAGTTTATCTGAAAACATTTACTTTTTTCTGAAAAAGAACCCCTTTTTAATTAGCTTTTGAATGACTTTCAATTATTAGGTTGCTATCATTCACAAGAAGTAAAGAGAATGTCTGATTGTGGAGTAATGGTATTTGGTTTGTTTGGGCAAACCCATTTCACTGCAGCAATCTGAAGTACTGCAGGTGAAAGAAGGAAGCAACTTCATCAGCCTCTTAGCATTCTGTGGGCTAAATGCCCAAGTCTTTGCTGGCTTAGATCCACTGAACAGGCATATGTCTGCTAACTTCATTGTCAGTATAATCTGGATTATCATTCCTAATACTTAGATGTACTGACAGTTTCAGGTACATTATTTACAGAGAATGGCCACAGCAGGGAAATGAAACTTAAGTCTTGGTTTAGTGGCCTCAGAAAAGAATTTAACTGTTTGTGGTTCCTTCTTCTTTCAGGTAAAACAGATATCTAATTCTCGGGCCTTTGGTGAGCAAATGAGGGCCTGATTCTTTCCAAATGCTGAAGCAAACCTGGCATGACACTTGGCTAGATGTTATGCTCACCGCTGTTCATCCTCTTCCACTGAAAAACAAGCTTAAGGTCTGGAATTTGCTATCAGACATAACTGCTTGAGTGAAAGCTTTTTCACAGCTACTGATTTCTCCCAGACTCCATATATTTTCCCAGTAGTGTTTTTCCTGAAGGAAAAGGTGATGGCTATTGTAGGCTGTCAATAACACAGACTTATAGCACAGATACAGAAAGTTATTTTATCTACATTACCAGCAACTAACCTGCTCAAACAATTTTAATCTGATACACTCCCTTTCTCAAAATACCCTGCTGCTACTTTCAACTACTACTTTGTCCAGAAGTGATAGATAATGACATATTTACAGCTAAATGAAGACTAATAGAGACATAGCTGTGAGCACTTAATATCTAGAATCCCAACAGGATGAAGAAAACTCATTAAATGTGCTGGGAAAATGTAATAAGCATTTTAAGGAATGATTGTCAAAGGTAAAGCATGTTCTTAACCACAAAGCCTAGAAATTCATCCAGGTCTATCTTTGTAATGAGTTTGATGTTTATCTTCAGAAATATTAAATATTAATGTTAATTATTCCATATAAATAACTTAGATACTGCCATCTCCCATGGGAGCAGTCAGTGAGTATAAAGAGTGAAGAAGCCAAAGGAGGTGATCCTGCCCCTCTACTCTGCTCTCCTGGGACCTCACTTGGAGTATTGTGTACAGTTCTGGTGTCCTCAACACAAAAAGGACATGGAACTGTTGGAACAAGTCCAGAGGAGGGTCACGAGGATGATCATGGGACTGGAGCACCTCCAGTGTGAAGATAGGATGAGAAAGTTGGGGCTGTTCAGCCTGGAGAAGAGAAGGCTGCGTGGAGACCTCATAGCAGCCTTCCAATATCTGAAGGGGGGCTATAAGGGTGTTGGGAGGGACTCTTCATTAGGAGCTGTAGTTACAGGACAAGGGGTAATGGGTTCAAACTTAAACAGGGGAAGTTTAGATGGGATATGAGGAAGTTCTTTACTCTCAGGGTCGTGAGGCACTGGAATGGGTTGCCCAGGGAAGTGGTGAATGCTCCATCGCTGGTGGTGTTCAAGGCCAGGTTGGACAGAACCTTGGGTGACATGGTCTCATGTGAGGTGTCCCTGCCCATGGCAGGGGGATTGGAGCTAGATGATCTTAAGGTCCTTTCCAACCCTAACTGTCCTATTCCATGATCTAAGTCCTCTCAAAGTTTTCTATAGGGAAAAGTAAGTGGTGAAAGGCCATTACAATTAAGGACTATATGGAAAGTCTCTGTAGGTAAATTCATTAGGAAAGGCAAGTGTAAATTCCCCAGGCATACCTGCTCCCTGTTCATGGGTTTTCAGGATGGTCATACTTGCTCAGAGTGCAGGATCAAAAGACCTGCTGCTACCCCTTGAATCATTATTCTTTGTGAAAGGATGCTAATCACAAACTGCAGGATTTTCAGATATGAAATTGAGTTTTGAATTGTACCAATGCTACTGTTCCATAGTAAATAACTGTGAAATTGCCAAATATTCTTCATCCATAAATTGAGGTATCTGGTTTTAAAGAATGCAATTATAAGGAAATTCAGTCCCTGCCCATGTGTGAAGCAGAAGTCAATGTTTGCTGCTGCAGTTTCGTACAGTGACTAAGCCAATGCAGCACATCTTCTGCTTTTCTCCAGCTGCCCATCCTTCTCCCCTTTTCATGTCATGACCTACTTAGTACCAGCACTGCAGCTACTCGCTTGCCCACCCAGTGAACTGGGGTACTTGTAAGTGGGTCTTTGACATTGGTTTGTGCCTCAGCCCAGAGGCTGAGGGACCACACAAGATGCTTTTGCATGAAAAGTGGAGGATGGCTCTGGGGCAGGAACAGAGAGCAGCATGGGGGGTGAGGCATGGCCACTCCCTTCAGTGGCAGTTTCGGCCTGAAACACTCATAGGGCTGCTGTGTCAGTTAATGCAGTCATTTCCTGTTCTAAATATAGTGAAAGTGGTAATGCCAGATATTGCTGTGTGGTAACTGCTTGCAAATTCCTCCCTTTTTAAATGATGAGCACCAAATGTGCAGACAGATGTTTGTTGTTACATTTTCAAGTTCTGTTGAGGGCTTATTCTTAGCAACAATATTCTTATATATAAATTATAATTATATATTATAATTATGATCATATTATAAATATATTCTTAACAAGCTCATGGTGTTTATTTTCATTTCTCTCTTGGTGAAAAACTGTGTTACATCTTTCTCAGGACATAGGGCTTCTGCCCCAATATCTAGTACACAGGCTTTTTGTATGGAGATTCTCTTTAGAAGGTACAACAAATCCCTTCAAAAAAGGTGTACAAATAAAATCCTGCATTCAGTCAATGTATATGTGAGTGGCTGGAAGGTGACTAAATTCCCAGTCTCATCTGTATGCCACATATGTACATCCCACAGAAACTGCCTAAATTGCAAACCCTGTAAAACACCCCTGGGTGCTGAGAAACTTTGTGATGTGTATGGGAGAAGTCAGGTAGGACATGATGTCTGAATAGATCAAGTTTACCTACTTCTGGACACAAAAAAATGAGGACAAAAGTTTTGGGTTTTTTTTCTGTAAGAAACTGTGATCTAGGTCATAGGTGGTAGAAAAAAATCCTTTCAGTGGCTCGGGTTTTACCACATCTTTTTCCATTTAACTTGTTTTTCTGTGACAGGATGGGATTTGAGAGCATTTTTATTCATTTGTCTTAAGTAAAAAAATTGTGGAAAGAGAAAATGTATGTTGTTCCAGGCTTCCTATTTGAAGACTTCTGGGTCTTTATTGGACCTTTATTTTGTTGCTTAATTCAATGGTTTCCAAAGTAGGGTTACAAATCAGTGAAGGCTTAACAGGCCGCAATAGGAAGCTAGAAATTATATATTGCTAAGATAAAAAGTAGAATAGATAGATTTTAAGATTCAAATATTTTTGATAAAAGCATGTGACCATTAATGATAATCTGAACCTGTCTTTCAGTTTGTGGACCCAGACATAAGAAAAATGCTTCTGGGAGACAATAGTTTCTTAGAGATCTATTGAATATGTCTTAATTCACAGTAAAATCACCTCACTGTATATGTACTACACATTTCACAGCTCTTCTCTCCTTTCCTTTCCTTTTCTCTCTTCTTCTGTCCTTTCCTAGCATCAGAATGCCTAAGCAACAACCAAGACCTTTCTCATCCTTTACCAGATAGAGACAGTTTCTGGGATCTCACTGTGTGTGCTAGTGACCCGTCCTGGTAATTCTGGTCTGTACTCAAAAAACTCTACCCAACTGTATTTGGGTAAATTACAATTCTATGTGGATCTCCTTCTTGCTAAAGAAAGTGATTTGTTGGGCAACTTCCCTAAAGCCTATTTTTATGTATTTGAATCACCATATGCTCCTTAGAAGGTAAAGAGCAACATTCGTAATGTATTTTCTCATGCACAGCCCTGCCTACAGAGTATATATACAGGAAATCAAAAGCAGAAAGGAATAAAGACAAGGAATCATTTGGATAAGAAAAAAAGGCTAGGGCAAATCAGGGCCAAGGAGGCTACCAAAGATAAGAAGTTTCTGGAGGGAACTTCCCCTTTACTCCCATGTTTGTAGTCCACAAAGTACTGAACGTTGTGTGGGAAGAGAAGCTATTGCAAACTACAGTTTTTCCTCACAAACATCTATTGAGTGTTTAAGAAGATACACAGTCTGGGAAGCCAGTCAGTTCCCGGTATCCAATAAGGGAAGCTTTGCTATAGCACTGGAACAGTTACCAGAGTTTCATATAACTTCAAACTTCAGCATAAAGGTGTGTAAATACCTAAAATTCCTCCACAGAAGATTTTTAAAATCAGTATAAACTGACCTGGTTTTTTTTCTCAAATAATGACATCTTTATGTTTAGATTGCCTCTTTGTCTCCTCAATTGAAGTTTTTAACAAGTGAATTTTGTGAACTTTCTTCCCATTAACTAACGACAATTTGAAGAGGTATTGTGAAACTAACTTGGGATCTACACAAAATACAAGTTAATTTATCCCCAATGTATTCCAATTATGACATCTTCTTGGCTCAGTGATACCTAATGATGCCAAGATAACTTCTAACATTTTTTGAACAATCAGATGATTTTGCAATAATATCTAAAGTCATCTGATTTTTCTTGGACAACTGCCCAAGATTTTTCAAGTGACAGAATAATGACCTAACTGCAGATGTAATGTATGTTGCCTGCTTAGAAATCATATTCAAAACCTTGCTAAAACCCACCATCTTGAATTAGTTATGGAGTTTTTAGGAGACTAAGGAAATTGTGTTACATAGAAGGTAAGTGCCAACCCTTAGTAGAATTAATTTCTTCAGCAACAATATACCCCCGGGTATTTATACTAGTCAATGAAAAGCACCATCAACCTGAACCAAAGACGATTTTCAGTGTAAGAGCCACAGGAGTGTTAAGTTCTTTTGTCATTTCCCCCGGTAAACAATTCACTCTCTCTTGTAAAATAAAATGCACACGGTAACCATCCTGGAAGTTTTTGCAGGAGCAGCTAATATGCTCTGCTGCATGCTGATCGGACTTTTCAGCTCTGCATGCCTGATGTTAGGCATCTAATTAAGGGTGGATCCCTGAGCTGGCAAATGACTGCTCTTGTCATTGACCTTCTCCCATGCAAAGAAAGAGGCTGTTTTACTCAGATACCTAAATCTAGATGTGGATGCCTAAATCTATTCTATTAGAGGAAGATGACTTTGAAACTCCTGGCCACAGCTTCCAAAGCACTCTAGAACTTTTTTAAATTTCAGGTTTTTCAGGATTTCAGGGCTGAGAGGGGGTAAACTATCCAGCCCATAGAAGGACATTCCAGTTCCATCAGCTCATCAGGTACCTATGAAAGGGGGACAACAAATCATGTGGGCAAGCTGAACATTATTTAAAGCCGGCAGTAAAAAATGGTGAAACCACTAGATATTTTTAAAGGCCTGTATTTAATGTGGACAATGAAAAGAAAGCCTTAAGAGAAAAATAAGATTATTTTTTATTAATCAATTAAAATTAAATTAATCAATAAAAAAGTAAAAGGTGGTAAGATCAGACAAACTGTTTATGCAAGATGTGTTGTTCTGAAATAATTGTTTAGCTAATTATGCGTACAGATGGTTTACTAAATCAATCATCTTAAAATTCAAAACATATTTTCATAATCCTACTTTTAATTCGATTTCCTATTTCAAAGATTTAATCCAATGATAAATTTAAATTCTTTCTAAGCACGTTAATTGCATTTCAATTTTTATCTAAATGCACAATGACATAATTCAACATTAACAAAAATACCAACTAGCACAGAAGAAACATGTCATAGAAGCCTCGTGGTAGTTTCTCTTCTGTGACCACCAGTAGCTCTAACTGCAGAGCAGGCTGCTAAGGCTGGGAGTAATTCAGAACAGGGGATCATTTGCCTAGCAAGTTACCAGCAGCACCCATTATGCACAGTAAAAAGTGTATAAAAAGAACTTTCCATTTCTAAACCTAAACAAATTAGTTCTGCAATATGACTTAAGTTAAAGAAGTGAAGCACCCTGCAATTACTGAAGGAAAATATTTTCAGATTTTTTCGAGTGTTTCTGGTTACGTCAGAAAATGTAAATAAAAGCCATGAGCCAACATAAAATATTGAAAGAAAATGTTGCAATATGAAGGAAAAGCTACTACGAGATCACAGACACTATAATTATCAAATTGTATTTACAATTTGAATGTGCCAACTTCAGTTCTTGTTTCTCTAAAGCTATTAAAATTCCTACGTCACAGGCACAGCTGCAGAACTCTGGCCCTCCATTGATTTCAGGAGAGTGAGATATTTCAGCTGCTCTGTCAAACTGGATGTTTTACTCCAGAACTTTGGAAATTAAATATATGGTCAATGTTCAACTTTAATAATCTTGACTAGTCTATTCCATTTGGAAAAATATACACAAGAGAAGTAGTATAAGAGCACAGGACTGTGGCATTTTTTAGCGTTGGTGTGTCAGTCTTTCCATTCTAAATCCTTATTTTGAGGTGGTTTTTAGTATACTGTAACATTTGGCAGAGAAGCCTTTAGCACACTGCAGATTTAAAATAAAAAAATAAATAAAACTAATGTGACTGTTGGGACACTGAAAAAGAAATGAAATCTGTGGTTCCTACCTCCCGCAAGCTGATTGCCTTTAAAAGAGTCCTGCTTTAAAATGTTATAAATCTCTCTGGCCACTCATGTGGGCTAAGGTATTAACAGTTGAAGGCAACTGAAAAGGATAACAAGACTAAAAGTGAATTGTAATAGGTGGTGATTTCATATATTTGTCATGAATAACTGAATTAGTTTATTCAACATGTATCCATGATTCGAAGTGAATCAACATTTGATAAGGGCCCAGGGTCAGTGTGTCATATCTGGGTTAGGAACATGTTTTGGAAAGCCTCGGGACCTGTGGTGGCCTCTGGGATGCATTAGGGAGTGGCAGAGCAGAGCTCGCCACCAGACCCAGCAGCTGCATCTCATTCCCATTCCCCTTCCCTTGGACCGCGCAGCTGCTGCCTTCGCACAAGCGAGCCCGCGGGTGTGGTGTCCCAGACTTGGAAACTGCGGCCAGCCCACATGC
Source organism: Psilopsiagon aurifrons (assembly GCA_025447955.1). Taxonomy (NCBI): domain Eukaryota; kingdom Metazoa; phylum Chordata; class Aves; order Psittaciformes; family Psittacidae; genus Psilopsiagon; species Psilopsiagon aurifrons. Next base: position 46,970 of record JAOEHY010007500.1, on the reverse strand, counting down.
TCCCCCAACCAAACGAGCCCTTTTCAACACCTACTTAGTGTCAGCTGAGCCGTTCCTGGTGGCCTGGACACCAGGATCCTGCACACTCACCGATGTGTCTGCACCTGACTTCCTGTCAAGGGTGGCTTGAGAAGATGCACCAGCCAGTGTACAGCCACACGGGAAAATGGAGCAGCTCATGAACAGAGCAGAACACGAGGCCATAAAAAAGGGCATAGCTGTCAGAGGAGTGTCCTGAGCTAGCTGACAATGTGCTGCATGATTGCTGCTGCCAACACCAGCATTACAGTAGAACATCATAGCCAGGGCAAAGGGGAAGGGAGGAACTATCCCCATCAGCCACAGCAGGACTGCAAGGGTGGGTGGCTGAATGAGGAAACTGAGCCTGGGGGGTTTCTCATCCGAGCTTTCCTAGCCTCACACAGGCAGCCTGGGGAAGAAGCTCAGTGTACTTTTGTCTGCATTAACTGCAAGAATCAATTTTTTAAAGTCTAGCCAAGCTAGCACTTAAAAAAGCATGAACAGTATGTCTGGTTGAAGAGATCCAAAGACTAGATTTGTTTGCTTTTAAACCTTTTTAATTGTTATGCATAAGTTTTTTACGACATAGCATCATTAGCAGCTTGGCATAAACATATAAATAGTGAGATATCCTGTGGCTGAACAGAGAGCAACCATAGGTCAGTGTAATCAAAAATTGCATGTAACAAAAAAATATCAGCTATAAGGCACAAGCTCAGCATAGTCAAAGGAGTTTCACATGCATTAATGGGTCAGAAACTGAGTGCTGGGAAAACTGTTAAAAAGTAAACAGTTTGTGCCAAGGCAGCTGAGAGATTTATTTTCTCTTTTTACCTGATCAGCCAAATATGGAAGAGGATGGCCCACAAAAATATTGTATAAACAAGTTCTTTGAGCACTTCTTCAAGAGCAGTGACAGTTTTGGAAGAAATATTGTGGGAACCCAGTACTCCAGCCTAAAAATACCCTGAGCCCACAGCACTTTTATTCCATTAAGATAAGTACTTAACTAGCAATTTGGAAGAAAATAATCGCGCCTTCTCTATGTTTTTAGGCCAACATAAGGAAATGAAAAGCTAACATGCTGTAGTGGAGTTGGAGATATGTGAAATTGAGTACTAGCCTGGTACCAGGAGATCCCAAACACCAGTCAGGCTTATTCACCCTTTAGAACTGGCAGATTGATTTTCAAAATCCCTCTGGAAAGGAGATGAGAGATCTTTTCACCTCAGGCAGGCCACCCAGTAACATCCTCAGATTTGTGCTATCCCAGGTCTTATCACATGATCTTAGCCTGTATCTGTTCTGGTCTGTCTTTCCCAGGTTTGCTTACCTTTCATGCTTGCTTATCTTAAGTTGCAGCTCAAGTGTTTCCCTGGGGCAGTTCTCATTTACCAGGCAGTATCTCAGACTCTTTATAATTGTTACTTAAACTGAAGGTAGACGGCCATCAGCTGATACTTGAGCTGATGCTTGAACTGGGGATGCTGCTTGTCCAGCAGATTTTAGGCAGGTCACCTGCACTCCTGGTCAGATCAGGATGCAGCTCTTTCCTCATCTGGGATTGCACACACTCCCACTAAGCTAATTCAAGTGAGTTGAGATGTCTAATGGACACTCAGGATAGTGCTGTTACTATGAGTTCTAGATAGGAGGTTCTTGTGCTTATGATGCTTATGAGACTGGGTTTCTCTCAAAAATGAAAGATCTTCCTACCTGTGGATCATAGAACTTACTAGTTTGAAAAAGATCTTTAGGATCATCAAGATTGCCAAGACCACCACTAAAGCATATTACTGAGGGCCTCATCTACATGTTTTTTGAGCACTTCCAGGGTAGTGATTCAGCTGTGTCAATCTGTCAGTCAGCACCCCCAGGTCCTTTCCTGCCCAGGAGCTTTCCAACCAGCCTTCCTTCCCCAAGCTTTGCATGAGGTTGTTATGGCGCAAATGCAGGATCTGGAACTTTGTGTTGTTGAGCCTCATACTACTGGCTACAGCCCATCAATCCAGCCTGTCCACATCCCTCTGCAGACCCTTCCCATCCTTCAGCAGATCAACACTCCTGCCCAACTTGGAGTTGTTCACAGATTTGCTGAGGGTGCACTCAGTCCTCTCATCCAGATCATCAGTGAAGACACTAAACAACACTAGCCCTAACACCAGCCCCGGGGGACACCACGAGGGGCTCGTTGCCAACTAGATGTGGTGCCATTTGACACCAAGCTTTGGGCTCAGCCATCCAGCCAATTTCTAACCCAGCGAAGAATCGACCTATTCAGACCATGAGCAGCCAATTTGCCCAGGAAAACATTGTGGAAGACAGTGTCAAATGCTTTACTTAAGTCTAAATAGACAATGTCCACAGCCTTTCCCTCATCAACCATGTGGGTCTCCTTATCGTAGAAGGAGATCAGGTTGATCAAGCAGGACCTGCCTTTTGTTAACCCATGCCAACTGGGCCTGATCCCTCCGCTGTCCCTCACATGCTTTATGATCTCACTTAGGATCATCTGTTCTATGACCTTCCCCTGCACTGAGGTCAGGCTGACAGGCCTGTAGTTTCCGGGGTCTTCCCTCTTGCCCTTTTTATAGTGAGGCATCACACTAGCCAGCCTCCAAGCCTCTGGGACCTGCCCACTAGACCAGGACTGCTGGTAGATAATGGAAAGTGGCTTAGCAAGCTCCTCTGCCAGCTCCTTCAGCACTCATATAATTCACAGGTTCGCCGTGATCACTGTAAATGTATTTTGCTATCTTTAAGCTTGTGCCAAAGAACTCAGAAAATAAATTTAAGTTGTTTTTTTTTGTTTGTTTGTTCCAAAGAGTATTTTATTTGACTATTGGCTCTTCACTATTAATGGTATGTGATTAGTCACGTATGTCTAACAACATTTTCCAGCTGACTGCCCAGATGCCTGAGAGCTTGAAAATAGAATAAAAAAGAAGGATGAATACCAAATACGGAATAATTGGCAAAAGTACATTCTTGAAAGAGTTTCTTATTGCTCTATAATAGACTATAGTAGGACATGTGCTCTGTAAAACAAAACACTCTTTGCCAGAATACACCAGAGTTACATTCCACTGTTAGACTTTGAGTTACAGTGAAATTACTTAATATTTTCATTATTTTATTTTAGGTAAGAATTGGATTATGTGTGGTTAATGCACATCAGTACCCATGCTCTTTGTCTTAGCACCTGAGTGTGCACAGCCAGTTTGGGTGTTCCCAATTTCGACTCAACGGCTTGCTCATGTAGATTATATAATGACACATATTTCCAAGGCTGTGGTTGGGTGCAGGTGCTAAGATTAACTTTTTGGTGTTTTGATTCTCAGGAGGATCTTCAGAAAATAAAGCATCTGTGGTTACATTTACAGTTATAAATCATGCAATGAGATCATCGTAAGTCTCTTTGTTTTCATAATAACACGTAACATTTTAAAGCACATAGATTGTATACTGAAAAAAGCACTTCACAGGAAACATCTCAAGGTTAAGGGCCCTGAACATTTCTGAAGCACTGATTTTTCTATACTTGGAGGTGGTTATAAAGTCCTCTCACCTCTTCTTTTTAAGGCAACTCCTTCACAGATTGTTTCCAACGCTTTTCAAAGAAATACAAACTGTACTGCAAATAGAGGCAATAGCTGAACTATGCACTAATGGAAGAATCTTTGTTTAATAAATGAAGTTAAAGCATTCAAAATCTGCAACCACTTTACTATTCTGCAATAAAAATCACCTTTTATTGGCATTACTACCTTTTTTCCTTATTAAGGAAGTGGCAGCTTGTACACAGTACTGTTTGCTCTACATAATACAAATGGAAATAATAAGTTAGTGGCTAAATATTTACTTACTACATTCTTCCCCTATATGCTATTCACCAAGTCATGCAACTTGCAGTTTTACATAGGAAGATGATCAATTATTAACCACAGGTTCCATCAAATTCCCTGGACAATCTCATAGAAATTTCTGCAAAAAGGCTACTGGTTATTAGAGGTGGGTACACACACAGAGATTATGCCCTCTTTTTAAGGTGAATTCCTTCTGTGTCCAGTGTATTGTTTTCTTCTACATCTTGTTCTGTTCTACAGTATTTGGTAGATACTGGAAGAGGAAATAAGTAGTCCATGCATCAGAACATGAACAACATTCAAAAATCTTTTTAAAAGTAGAAATAATGTATCATAAATCCCAAATATTTTCAGTCATAATAATTTTTTAGGCTTGCAGTATCCTGAAATATGTCTGACTTTCTTAAGTGTGGCAAATGTTTCCCATGAGATGCTTGCTGATCCATACTGTTTTCTATGAAAAACAAACAAATTGTAGTTTTAATGAAAATTTCATGCCCTCAAGGGTAAGAACAGACAATAAGGGACAAGGTGTGCCTTTGCAGCGTGATTCATCCTGCAGGGATTCATGTGGAAGTCTGGATTAAGTTTCTGCATGCAAGAGCTGTTCTGCCACAAACCCTGCCCCTGGAAGGCATGACGGTGGTGAGGGCAAAGGGGAAATTACAGAAATGTATCTTAACTTGGAGAGAAATGGGAGTCCAGCACAGGCAGGTGACTGTGTTGAGCAGAACCAAGCAGTGATTTACTCCTCTGCATCATACATTAGCTGGCTCCACTGTGCTGCTCAGTTGGGTAGAAAACCTGAATGCTCTGCATATCATAAGGCAGAGAAAAGGTCTCAGCTGAGCCAGAAGGGAATATACAGAATGAGTCTCACCAAAAAATATCAGTTCTGAAGAGCTTCTTAAGGAGCTTGATATATCCTTCCCTGAGCACATCCTTTCAGTGACTGCCAGAAAGTTACCACCGTTCATCTCTGAACGAGCTGATCACAGTGCGAACACTTCATGATCTGTTGACCGCTTTCCCTTGGTGAATCTAGGAATAGATCATTGTCTTCTTTTTGATGGACTGATCTATGCGAAAGCTGAAACTCACATTTGCTTCATCTCTTGGTCCATATGCACGCTTCATTCACTGATGTGTCTGTGACTCTTTATAATGCTATACCATACTATGTATGCTACAGAACATAACTTCTGAAACCCAGATAAACCCTTATTCTTTTAATTTTGGCCTCATTTAAATATCAAGGCAAAATGTACAGTGGCAGGAACATTCATACATTTTTCCAGATTCTTATCATATGAAAATAAAAGTCCTTTCATGTACTTCTGTACATGCACACACATTTTAGTATGCTACACTAAATCACATCTAATATTATACCTAAAGAAATTGCTCCACATTTGCTTTCATCACAGCAGTCTCTGTGCCACTACTGCAAATGAACTAATGACGGAAAATGTGATGCTAAAGTGAGGATATCACTTCCGCAGCATTTTCTACATTATATAGTCTGTCACATCACTCCCAGGAAAGATAGGATGCTAAAAATACATCAAGTTAAAAATAAGAAAGCAACAAATAAAAAAGTAAATTGTTTTAGAAGCTACAGGAAAAAAACAGGAAGTCACAGACTGTTATGTAGAGTTATGCATATATATATCTGAGATATCCACTGAGTCATGGAGGTAATGGACTTAAAAGATTGCTCATCACATCCACCTCACTGCTAGTGTGGAATTATTTCATATACTAATTTCTCCCATGCTTTAATCCACTACTATATAAATATTTTCTATTTATACTTATTTTCCATTTATACTTATTTTCCTTAAGTGCATTGCATTGATTTTGTATTTTAGTGGACCACAAAGGCTCTTAGTATAAACTAAGCATACAAAAAAATGCCCATAGTCCTGAGTTGAGAAGTTCCAAAGTAAAGCCAAAAAATGCCATGTGGAATTCTAGATAGTTATCTGAGAGATTCAAAGTCACAGAGTTATTAATGCATTAAGGCACCTGTCAACTTTACATGTGTGAGTCATCTCTCTGTATATTATGAGAAAGTTCATTTTGGTTCTAGAAAGTGTTAGAATTTTGTGTTCTTGCTATCTTCTTATGACATGCAAGTGTCCCCAGCATGTGAATTTGTTGTATGAAGTGTCAATAAAAGCTTGCAGGTGTGTATTTCTGCTGAAAACATATAAGTTATTTGGAAACGGAGCAGAGGAAGACCAGTGAAAGAAGTCAGCTCAGTGTCTTCTCTTTACTTCTTCCCCTTTCTGACGTCGAAGCCCCTGTGAACAATGAAAGGGATATCCCATCTTCCTGAGAGGGCTTCCCGTCTCCTGTGACTTGTCTTCTTGGAGAAATCTCCAATGTTTGGCAAAGGTATATGTATTTGAAACTCACAGATGCACATCTTCACACCTAGGCTATATTTATGAATTGATGCCTTTTCTTGGGAACTGGAATATAAGAAAGATGTCCTTAGAATAATGGATATTATTTACTCCCTTTTCTACATATTCCTAAACACAGAAACATAAAATTAGTGTGTGTAATGATCTGTGGACAGGTTGGAGTGTTTGTTCTCTTATTTTAGTCTGTTTCTAGAACCTAGATTAAAAAAACCCAACAATGTGAAACTAGACAGAGTAAGTAGTATTTACAAGACAACTGAATAAATACTAACAGGTTGGTGGACACATTGTCAAAAACATATGGTCTACCTTTTGGTCAATAGCTACTGCTACTTAGTCTACACAATAGCACTTTAAATCAATAGCTCCTTTTAAATATTTAATGTCCTTGTACCATTAGCCTGTTCTTATGTCCCTTTTTATTGCTAATCAAAGCTATTGGCAATGACCTTGACTTTTTTCTAGGTTTTTAGTGGCTCAGGTTTCACTTAAATTAGCAAGCACAGGAAGAGCTTTTTGTTGATTTAAAATTCACCTACATTTTAAGAACTTTGGTTGCACTTTGTTGTTTCACCAGCAAGCAATTCTGACAATTTTATATGAAATATAAGGCTACATTAAAATACTTTGAACTTCTTCGTTTTCATGGTATATGGCATCCAGATACAATCAGAGCAATTTCTTATATACACTTAAATACGTGCTACGACTGCAAGATACCAAAAAAAGAATTTCAGTCTTCCGTTGTGATTATCCAGAGAGCCTATTGTCAGTTTGGGTTCCCAGTCTGGATTTGCAGTTTGTTTGAAAGGATATTTGGGTCATTTTCCTATCTCATGGTTATTGTTTAGCTGTGGTGTAAGGTATTCAAATTCAGTTAGAGTTTTTCTGTTTTCTTTAGCGTGAAACATACTTTTAGCTTAAAAATACTTATTTTTAGTGCTAGAGCTACTGCACAGTTAATGGCATCCCAAGCATTTCCTCGCATATGGAGGACAGCCTAAAATAATGTTTTCTGTGACAAAATACACAGCATCTCATTATTTAAATTAGTCAGGTAACAATAAGGAACAAGGTTCCAGAACTGAAATCACACAGTAATTAAATGAGCATTGATCCAACGCAGATTTTTTACACAGAGTGCTTTCCTGTTAATGGTGTTTTAGCAATTATCTTATCAGTTGCTACTAGCCCAGTAGTGATTTACATAATTCTGCCAGTGTAGTTTGACTGGTCTTAGATTATATCCATTGAAATGAACATAGCAGTTCTATTAAATAGCTCATTTACTTTTCAATGAGTCACAGGAAATGCTTAAACCAGTTTACTTTGTACTAGCAAAAGCTTTGTACTAGAAGCTACCAAAAAATGTAGGATCTGCTCCAAAGCTGTTGAAGTCTTTCAAATCTTTCTACTAACTGCAATCAGCCTCTCATATACATGCATAATATTTTAAAAACAGTGTTTGCCTCTCCTTCTGTCATTTCTTCTGTCTGCAGTAACCCCTGCAGGTTTTTGGCTAGGCTGGGAGCTCCTCAGGTAAACGTGTTGTCAGCCTTCCTCTGTGCTGAGGGCTGCCTCTGTGATAGTGAAGTCCAGAAGGGTCTTTCAGAGTAGGCTTGGCTGGAGGCAAACTTGGCAGATTTCCTAGTGTTATGCAGTGCTCTAGCAAGACACTGAACAGATCAGAGGGTAGGTGCTATTTACTTAGAGCAGAATTGCACATGTTCTGTGGGAAAGCATCCGAGAAGAGTGAAAGTTGAATGCTAAGGTCATGGCTTTGTCCTGCAAACTGCTGTTTATATGAGCCAGCCTTAGATAATGTGATTGCACTGTGGGAGGCATATTCACTTCCCAAAGACATACAGAAGTGTTCCTAGCAATTCTTCTTACAGACCAGAGGCAGAGGCAAAGACAAAGCCACCCCCAAAAGTTAATGAGAATTTTGACAAGGAGGCAATTGTGGAGCAAATTCCATTGTATATGCTGGAATAAAAAGTATAATATACACATCTGAGCAATTCTTTTCATGTAGAGATGTCAACACATGTCCACACAGGGATAAATATTTTCTTTCCTGTAGGCAGGTATGAAAATTAATTGTGAAGTAATGGTTTCTCACAGATCACAATGAGGATGAGTGGTAGAACTAAACAAAATTTGTTGAACTACCTTTTAAGAAATTCTTATTGCAAACTGAATGCCATTTTATTTTTGCTGTTTCTTCTATTAGTGTTTCTTTAAGGAATATGCACACCTTCTTTTCACACTGATTGACACTAGCAGACGTAGCTTCACTGGAGATACTTATGCAAGAGACATGTATAATACTGCCCTTTAACAAGAGGCTTAATTCTGTGCCCCCGAGAGTCTACATTTTTATCTTCTTCTGCCAAAGGAAGCTTCTTCTGTTATGAAGCCTGTGCTATAAATAAATTTCTGGAAAACTTACCAGTTTTGGAGGTACATTCTGAAATTGGTGGCACCCTACAAATGCTGTCTATTGCACTCTGTGAGTTCACCTTTAAGAAGTGTAAGAATCAACATTTTTGCAGCATGGATCATGCTCTATACCACCACAGTCTGGCAATTGACATCACTATCATAACACTCAGAAGTGCTGAGAAATTTCAGGGGATAAAATATGACTCAAATACCTAATGCAAGAAATATTAGAAGGGCCTGATTATTGTGTGCTCTCATTTCTTGGGCACCAGGCTTCATTTAGGTATCTTGCTCTCAAAATGAAGATTTATAATTTATAACTTAGTCTTGAAATATTGGCTGATCTGCGTGATCAATAGATCAGTTAAGTGTAAAGAGTTTTTAGGTTGAGTTTCTTTACTATTGAAATGTGCAAAATGTGCTGAAGGTTCAATTTCTGCTGGATCTTGGCACTCTAATGACATGCAAAGGAGCAAATATATTTGTTGGGCCATTTGCTGATTTTGCAATTGCTTAGTAATTTTTAATCAAACAGAATATGTAGACACTGGCCCAAGTCTGAAAATTGGAGGTTTTTTTAGATATGTAATGTTATTTATATACATAGAACCAATACGTGATTCCCCCTGTACTCACCACTGGTGAGGCTGCACCCTGAATATGGATTCAGTTCTTAGACCCTCACTGTAAGAGAGACATGGAGTTACTGGAGCAGGCCCAGAGAAGGGCAACAAAGCTGGTGAAGGGCCTGGAGCACAAGTCTTATGGTGAACGGCTGAGGGAACTGGGGTTGTTTATCCTGGAGAAGAAAAGGCTCTGGAGGGACATTGTCTTTCTCTGCAGCTACCTGAAAGAACGATGGAGCCAGGAGGCAGCTAGTCTCTTTTCCCATGTAACAAGTGACAGGACAAGAGGTAACAGCCTCAAGCTGTGCCAGGGGATAAATCGGATATCAGGAAAAATTTCTTGACTAAAAGGGTAGTCTTGTATTGGAACAGGCTGCCAAGGAAGGTGGTGAAATCACTGCCTCTGGAAGTGTTCAAAAACTGTGTAGATGAGGCCCTCAGTGACATGGTTTAGTGGTAGTCTTGGCAGTCCTGGTGTAATGGTTTGACTTGATAAACTTATAAGTCTTTTCCAGCCTATTTGATTCTGTGACTGTATGATTCTCTTCTGGAAGGAGGTATTCAGTTCTCAAGTATGATTTTATTCTAGGAAGTCCATGGTTACAGGTTATATTTTATATTAACATTCATTTTATAACAAAATCTGAGTAAGTAATAGCTTTAGTAGTCAGATGTTCTAGATTGCTACAAGACAATACTGGAGAATATATAAAACACAGTGTTGTATACATGAAAATAAATAACATGATTACCTGTTGTACTCTTAACAATACGTTGTCATAAAAGTCTATTTTTTGGCCATTTATTAGTTTTATATGCACAAATCTTTACAAAGAGTGGCACTAGATTCACACTGAAGGAATATTAATAACACAACAAAGGTGCTTCTAAAATATTCACATTCTTCTCATGCTTCAGTGTCCTCAGAAATGGTCATGAGATAGCCACATCATAGGTGGTTTTAGGAGTGCACAAGCAGAGCAATTCTCTCATAACTTGTGCTATGGTGTGAACAAGGGACTGGAACAGGGCAGAGCACCCAGTCAGACACTAGTACAAGTCATTCATATACCTATAGGGGACAGGAAGAAAAGCGTCTTTCAAGAGTTCCCTCAACTCTAACTGTGAAACAGAGTAAAAACCAGGCTAGCAAAACAGAATGTCAACTTGGCTTCTCAGTGTGTTACTGAATAGTGTAGGTTAATAGGCTCCTATTCTCAGAATGCAACTCAATTTCCTAGAAATGGCCCAGTGAGGAGCAGAAAGGACATGCTATTTCTATTACAGAATTGCCTTGCACTCCTGGGATGATTCGTTCAAAATCCAGTCCTAAGAGAGGGGCCAAAGACAAAAATGCTCTTAATTAAAAGACGGCAGTGGAATCAACTTTATACCTTCAGCTCTTCTATTGAATTTTAACATTAGTACGCACCCCTCTAATGGTGCCAATGGATTTTTATTTTGATCTCTACAGCATCTTTCACTTCAGATATGCTGGGAAAGAAGAGCAAGGTATTTCTGACAATTCCTGTTTAGAAGTCATGAGTCTGATCCACCTCATATTTAAGCTACATTTGGATCTAGATCAGGATCATGTAACTTGGATTTATATCTGTTATTAAGTAAGTCCTCAGAGGAATACTGAAAAATCGATTATTAAGGTTGCACTGTGTACAGCAGATTATGGTGGTCTGTATAATGTTTTCCCAGCTTTCTTGTGGGAAGGCACTGTAATAATGTATTTAATTGCATGTTCTCAGCTTTCTAAAAATTGGTCTTCCATGTAAAATCTGATAGTGGTTATTGCTGCGGCTGCTTTACAAATATTAATTTGTTTTTAAAGTGTTCCTTTATGGCAAACAGGCACTGTTATAGTCACTTCGGGTTCCTATAGATGAGTATTCAAAAAAAACCCAAACCAATTCATTTATATACTCGAGTGGTTAAAGTTGAGCTGCCCTGGTACTTCATAGCATAGCGGATTTGAATTCCTGATATTTCCTGGTATAATAACTGACACATATTGGTATGCAATATATTCATCCTGCAGCCACACCAGGAAAGTAATAATATATATTTTTTTAGGTGCCAGAATAACATCATGGGCCAACAACTATATGCGGGCAGATATACCCATATACATTCTGCCACTGTGGCATCAGAATTGCTTGAGTCACTGGCTTTCTAAGCACCACACAGGAGCTCTGTGTAGGTGCATGAAGTTTATGTGGGTTCAGAAGGGACAGAGGAAGTACTTGGAAGAGAGATCCACCCTGGGAGTTATTAAATAAGCCACAAAGGAAATCACTTGATTACAAGTGATTTCAAGGCTCAGGAAATCAGTTGTGATGCAAATGAAGGCTAGGAGAGTACTGGGGCACCAGAGGAAAGGCAGTGTGCTTTGTGTTATTCTTCAAAAGGCTCTTCTTCTGGCTCTTGAGAGAGAAAAACCTGAACCATATGGCCCATGAGCAGAAACAGTATTTTCATTCTTACAGAAGCTGACATGTGGCAGCTACCTTCAGCATGAAACATTTTTTCCACCTGCCATTTCCTTGCCTCAAAGCATAGTCTGCTTCATGTCAGAGCTCATCTGTTTCACTTCCATTGGGAAATAGGTAGAAGGTTAAATAGCCTGACTGAATGCACCTTTTGTAACTCAAGAGATATAAAGGGTTACTAGGGTTACAGAAGGAAATGCATGGACACTAATAGGGAGACCCAGTTGTTTCCAATTGTATTAGCATCATAAGGCATAAACTGTTTGCCTGCCTACAGTATCCTGCACATCAGACTGAGATGATCTTGAAGAAAAAGACGATGGAGAAGCCCTCTGGATCTTTGGCAACCAGAATATAGATGTGCAATACATGGTCTGTACCTTATTGATCAGATTAGTGGCAAACCAGAAATGTTCCCAGAGTGTGGTCAGACTGCCTACTTAGTCCTCATAATGAGTCCTGATGTAGGCGTGACCAGCTAAGCCAGTTCAGCCATCCCATACTTCAAACAGATCAAGTACACTCTTTCTGTCCTGTCTTCACCATAGTCTTTTGTAAGCTTTTTAGGATGCATGGTCTGCTAGGTTTCAGTGAATGAACTCTTCACTGCTTGTATCTTTGGTTAAGTTGGCATGCATTAAGAGTGATTTCAAGATGACTGAATAATGACAAAGCATTCCTCACCCAAATACTTGGTGAAAATATAATCTGCAGCACCTTTACAGCATTGTAATATGCATCTCCTGTGTATCAAAGAATAACAGGGTGTTCTTCACAGGCACCATGACAGGAAGAAATGCCTAATGATCATTAAGTAACAGAAAAGGCTCTCTTCCAGGCAGTGAGACATGGCTGATTCCAGAAAGCAATTAAGCAATCTCTTTCAGTTGCACTCCTGAGACAGAATCCATGCCTATTTCTAAAGGAAACCAGGATTTATCCTTGGCATCAGCAATAAAAGTTACACCTTATTTCATGGAGGTCGGGTGTTGAGGAATGTTTTTTGTTTGGTTGTTTGGGGGATATTAGCTTGGGTATTACAAATTAGGGAACAAGGGACAGAACATTTCAAGCACGAGTGGTTTCGGGGGCTGGGCTGCAATTTCATACTGACCTGGGAAAATAAACAGCTAGAAACCACTGACTGATTAGGGGGGTAGAAGATTTTCTCTGGTGAGAAGCTTTGACCTATTTCTATTTGCATTTGAAATTTAATGTATACACGGGTGCTTAGATTTTCCAGGGAGAGCTTCAAGAAATGCAAAACAGGCTGAGAAAACTGTGGCTGTTCAGCCTGGTGAAGAGAAGGCTATATGGAGACCTCATAGCAGCCTTCCACTGTCTGAAGGGGGGACTAGAAGGACACTGGAATGGGACTCTTCATCAGAGACTGTAGCAATAGGACAATGGGTAGTGGGTTCAAACTTAAACAGGGGAAGTTCAGGTTGGATATAAGGAAGAAGTTCTTTAATGTGAGAGTGCTGAGGCACTGGAATAAGTTTCCCAAAGAAGCAGTGAAAGCCCCATCCCTGGCAGTGTTTAAGGCTGGGTTGCGTGGGGCTTTGAGCAACCTCGTCTAGTGGAAGGTGTCCCTGCTCATGGAAGGGGGTTGGAACTAGATAATGTTAAGGTCCTTTCCAACCCAAACCTTTCTATGATTCTATGAAAACTGGGTTAATTCAGTACTCTTTGGATCAGATAAGTATAGCAAGGTTACTCTCAGATTGGCCCTGTTCTGGGAAAATTAGGTGTACTCTCGAAGCTTAAGTACAACTACTCTTTCTGAGATACTGAAGAAGAAAAGAACTAGAATAAAGGGAAAAGCAGCCTGAAGGACTGCAGAGAATTAAAGAAAGAGGGGTTTCATGGCCATGATATGAGACTTTAGTGATCCAGAGATCCAGGGAGTCATTTTACTTTTAAAGACTCTGCCTCTAGGCTTTTATGAGGGAAGTTTTTGTTAAGGCATATCTTTCAGTCTTTGAAAGTTCATTGAAGAGCATAAGGATCACTAGATATCTGTTTTACTAATAAAGCCGAGAGCAATATTGTATTTTCAACAGCCTCATCAAGGATGAGCTTCAAATTGCAACCAGGCTAAATAAGATTTATTTTAAAAGTTCTGAATCTGGACTTTCAAGGAAAGTAAGATTCTGATTTATTCATGGGTATGGTTGAACTGCTGGAAAACCTGCATTAGATTTAACCACAGACTTTGAAAAATTTATCCCAACTGGTTCATTTTTGTTAACATCAGTACTGTAAATAGTCTTCTGAACTGTCTTCATAAGGATTACAGACTTCAGATCTTCCTTTAACATACTTGGATTTTTTACACTACTTCTGATGTAACCTTCAGCCACAGCCCTGCAGTAAAATATCTCCTGGTGCTGCATCAAACCATTCTCACTCTGTGCAAAACAACAGAATAGCACTTAGTTACTTAATGTGAATGCTAAGATGGTTGAGAATTCTGAGACCCTTAAAAAAAGGATATCACAAAAGCTCTACTCTATTACGAATATTATTGTTGATGTTGAAAACTTGCTTGGATACTACAGCAATGGGGTTTACAGAACATGTTCCAGAAAAAGAAAAAATTAAATATTTGCACCTGCTGGAAAGAGAGTGAGTCAGCAATTGAGTGGAAACATTAATCAAAACTTAACAATGAGCAACATTGTTATAGGCCTTGCTTCAAGCATGGGATTCACTAGAAATTTATCCTAAAATAAAGCTTCGAGGAATAATCTGGTAATTCTTTCGCACAAAAGAAGTGCAAAAAGAGGTAGTGTAAAATTATTATTATTTTAAACTGGGTGTATAGTCAAAGAACTAAAAGGAAACAACTCCTCATTCACTCTTGAGACCTCATCTGGCTGCATATACGCTATGGAGAGAGGTTAATTGGCTAAAAAGACTTGGGCCATGTAATAACTCCTGCATGGAAAAGCACTGCTGCCCAGACAAAAGGGAAGAAGGCAGTGAATGGAATCAGGAGGGATAAGCCAGGAGGAATATTTCTTAAACCATTCCCAGAGTTTAGAATAGTCAAATAACTCAGTTTTCCCATTTGTCTTGGTTACCCAGATAGTAATTTTGATACCCTGCCACATTATACATACAAGCTGGTGAAATGAATACGTCCTGTTCACAAAATAAAGTCATCAGTCACACAGTTGTGTCTCTAAAAAAACAGATAAACAGCACTGTTCAAAAGTTACACAGTGACAGAAATTATGCAGCCTTCTGTATCAATGGCATTCTGGAAGAAGTCCAGACCTGTCAACACCGGAACATGTAATATGATTTAATAACTATAGCAAAAAAGCTTGGGTCCAAACCATCCCTAATGAAGATGGAAAACTGTTAGTGTTCCCACACAGAATATATCATGTGTAGTTTGCATGTGATTTTATCCTGAAAACATGAACTGTTATTGTGAAATCCATTAGCAAATGTTTGCTAAAGAGGGAGAGCATTGTTCAAGTTTTTTATCACGTATTCACTGAAAATTTCTGGACCATGGTCCTGCTTGACTACCATGATCTCCTTCTATGAGAAAGCAATGTACTTAGTAAACAAGGGAAAGGCTGAGGATCTTGTTTACATACACTTTAGTAAAGCCTCTGAAACTGATTCACATAGCATTCTCCTGAAGAAACTGGCCGCACATGGCTTGGAGAAACATACACTTCACTGGGTAAAAAACTGTCTTTGGCGGAGCCCTAAGACTGCTGGGCAATGGAGTTAAACCCCGTTGGTTGTCAGTCACAAACGGCATTCCCCAGGGCTCAATATTGGGGCCAGTTTTATTTAATATCTTTATCAGTCATGGAGATGAGGGGAATTGAATGCATCCTCAGTAAGTTTGCAGATGACACTACGTTGGATGGGGGTGTTGATCTCTTGAATGATAGGAAAGCTCAGCAGAGGGTTCCTGACAGGCTGAATCAACAGGCCAAGGCAAGCTCATGAGGTTCAACAAGGCTTAGTGCCAAATCCTGCACTTGGGTCACAACAACCCCATGCCATGCTACAGGCTTGGAAAGAGTGGCTGATAAGATGCCAAACGACCTGTGGGTGTTGGTCGACAGCCAGATAAACATGAGCCAGCTTGTGCCTAGGTGGCCAAGAAGGCCAACAGCATCCTGGCTTATATCAGAACCAGCATGGCCAGCAGGGCCAGGGAAGTGATTGCTTCCCTGTACTCAGCACTGGTGAGAATACAGCTTGAATATTATGTTCAGGTTTGGGCCCCTCACTACAAGAAAAACATTGAGGTGCTGGAGCAGGTCCAGAGAAGGGCAGCAAAGCTGTTGGAGGGTCTCAAGCACGAGCCTTATGAGAAGCAGCTGAGGGAACTGGGGTTGTTTAGGCTGGAGAATAGGAGGCTGAGGGGAGACCTTATTGCTCACTACAACTACCTGAAAGGAGGTTGTGAGAGATGGAGGTCAGTCTCTTTTCCCAAGTAACAAGTGATAGGATGAGAGGAAATTCCCCAAGGTTGCACCAAGGGAGGTTTAGATTGGGTATTAGGAAAAATTTCTTCACCTTCAAAGGGTTGTCAAGCACTGAACAGGCTGCCCAGGGAAGCAGTTGAGTAACCATCCCTGGAGAGGTATTTTAAAGATGTGTAGATGTGGCACTTATGGATGTGGTTTAGTGGAGGATTTGGCAGTGTTAGGTTAATGGCTCTAGGTTTGTGGTTTAGGTTCTAACCTAAACAATTCTGCGAGCCTATGATTTAAAAATAGATATGGCATACTTGAAATGCTTCATAAACACAGCAAAAATTAATTATGGAATGCCTTTTTATAGTCTACATAATTACTTAGCTAATAATCTATGAAAAAGTTGGATGCCAAATCTGCTATCCAAGGGTGTCTACTGGAGCAGGTCTT
Organism: Psilopsiagon aurifrons; assembly: GCA_025447955.1. Classification (NCBI taxonomy): domain Eukaryota; kingdom Metazoa; phylum Chordata; class Aves; order Psittaciformes; family Psittacidae; genus Psilopsiagon; species Psilopsiagon aurifrons. The sequence continues at coordinate 30,175 of JAOEHY010007500.1, read as the reverse complement.
TGCATACCCTAGGTAAGGGGAAAAATCAAAGCGTTCAAAGAGGTTTCTTAGAATTTTAGAAAGTTGAATAATATCCATATTCACAGCTGAAATGCAGTAAGCATCACTATTTAGCTTGAATTGTTCTGGCTTGTATTAGAAATCGGAATGACTGCAAGCCAGCTCCAGAATCTGGAAGACCCCAAAGGGAAGGCCCATACAACTCACGCCTTGCTACACTTACTAAAGCTGAACCCCTTTGAGGCTACAATTGTGCACTTCCACCTACTCAGATCTTTGAATTATTTTTGTTTTGGGGAGAGAGTTTATTAATTATTGTGTCCATGTGCCTGTTTGATACACAGTCCTTGCTGTTATGTTTTAATGTTCCAACACATTTGAATGTATCTTCTTTCTCTCCTTCCCAATATGAAGGGAAGTGATTATGTGATTGAAAACTCAACTCATCAAACAGATAAAGCAAGAAAAGGCTCAAGGTCACACAATCATGAGCAACATGTATAAATCATCCTATCTCAAGTATTCTAGTAGCTTTAAAGTCTTACATGTCTCTCTACAAGAAGCCTCTACAGCGAAAATGAAAATTCTGAAAGTTTCTTAATGCAAACAGATGGCTCTGCTGTAAGTTGTGACACTGCACTTGTTTTAAGCATTGAAGAGGAGCAGGTTTTAGTCAAATTTAAAAAAGAAAATGCTTTTTCTTTTTCTTTAAAATTGGTAGGCATAAAAAAGCATAAAAGGAGACCCAAGATGGGCCTCTGATTACTTAATTTTGATATGTTGCTGTTGAAGGTCCATCATATAGACCAAATATAATGGTTCAGGCAGCCACCAGTTTCTTTCAAGGTCTGCAGCATCTTGAAAATAGGCCTGGTCAGAATATTTTTAATGATTGTTTTTTTAACATGTTGTTTCGCTAAAAATCAAAAGTTTCACAAAGACATATGTGGTTTTGACATAATCCTCAGAGTTGTCATAGGAAGTCTGCTCCAAAACAAGCAGAATAATGCTTTTCCAATAGGATTCCCAGCAGCCACCTCTGCAGAAATCTCTGCTCTTTATTTCAAAAGATATTTTAATGCTGTTGTATTTTCTCAAAAGTTTTTGAAAGCTTTTAGTTTTATTTCAATGAACATACATGCATACAAAAGCAACCCACATTTTGAAACGTTACTATGAATTCTGACTGTCTTCGTCCAGGCAGCGCCACTGATTATATTAGCATAGAGCATTTGCTCATTTTAGATTTTGTATTAAATCCTCACCAGAGCAACAAGACAGATGTCTCCCACTAAGCCATTGTTCTGCAGAGAAAGGTGAAGTCTGGTAATGTCTGGAATGCTTGGCTGAAATTTGCAAGTTCATGTAAGAGTGTTAAATGTGGCAGTATAAATGGGGTAGGGGAGAGAAAAAAATACTGAGAACTGAAAGTTTCATCATTTGCAGCAATGCAGGCCACCAAACTGCATTACTGGTAAGGCCCTTACCTTTAGATCTACAACAGAGACTTTAATTTTCAGAACAAATAGAAGACTAGGCAACAGTACAATGCAATTATCATCCCCATGGGGCAATCTGGAACTGGAAAGAGATGAGAGACCAGTATATGCTGGCAGAAGGCTGCAGAGCAAAGGACTGTAGAGTGTTAGGCTTAACATCTCTCCAACCTGTTTATCCCACTTGCCCCTGTGCAGTCATCTTATGGCTTTTACTTTCATACTATCAGGTCTCCAGGTGAGAAATTGCTGAGTCAATTTCCCCTTTTAATCTGCAAATATGGTACCATAGTAGCAGTTGCTGAAGACAGAAGGACTCCTCAGTCCTAAGATCTGCTTGATCTTCTGTGGTCCTTAGTCACAGCCATGCACCTGAACCACTCTAATTATTCATACTGGAGAATACATGGTGAAATTGCTCTCCGCTGATATACATACTGGGATTTCTCTGTGTGGACATCAAGGTGTCCCAAGAGGGAAGCCCAAGTGTAGTCCCACAGCTTATGGTGACATAAGAGTTTTTACGTGGATCTGGCACACCTTCAGAACCACCAACCGAGAAATATTTCTAGGCCATCACACAGAGGTGGTCACTGGCGTAGATGGAGACAGGTACTTCTTGCCTCTCAAATATGGTCAGTTTAAATACAATAGAATTCAGCAGAATTATAATTAAAAAACATGTGTGTCTTGAGTCCAAAACGGTAACTGTCGGGCAGAGTTTGAATTTAAATTCACAGGCTGGCAACCTTGAGGTATTTTTTAAGTCTCCTTTTCTGTGTCAATCATTTGTCATTGATTCTTCTCACCAGTTTTCCTCTCTTCCTTCAAAATTCAGGGAAGCCTGTGAACTGCTCTGTTTCTTGAGATTTTTTCCTTTGATTGGAAGCAACAGCAAAATTCTCAACAGTTACTGTCTCACTCATATTAATTGCTTCAGCAAAAGGCCAATAATTGCAATGGTGTCTCTCCAAGTCTCTTCCAGACCACAGCATATGTGATACCAAGGGGTGCGGTTCCATTAGCCTCTGCTAGAAATCTTAGCACAAGCCCTGCAGCAAGCCTGGAAATAATTTTTAGTCTTTTATAATTTGTACTTTAAATGCTATTTAAATGTTGTTGAGGGTTTTTTTCATCCTGAAGCCAAGTCATGCACACCCTTTTCAGTCAGTAGCATGTGCCTGCCAACTTCACAAATGATCCAGCTTCTGCCTTAGCCCTGTCCTGAATTGATTTGATTTATTTTGTTTAGAAGCATGGATTATTTTCTTGTTTTTGTTTTTGGTTGATGGTTTTGCTGTTTAGTTTGGGTTTTGGTTGTTGTTTTTTTTTTCTTAAGAGGCTATGTTTGTGTGTTCCTTACTCTCATCCAGACCAGAGTGACTCATTCAAACTTGTAAATGAAAAAGTACAGCACAGATGATTTTCGGTGTTAAGCCCCTCCTTTAGGTCTAAGAGATCAGAGGCTCAGAATCATGGAATCATGGAATAGTTTGGGCGGAAGAGACGTTAAAGATCATCTAGATACAATCCCCCTGCCATGGGTGGAGACAGTTGCCCATGCACAAATAAACAAACAGTTGATAGTTACAGCATAAATCAGATGTCATCAACCTGCTACCTAATGCTGAAATGCAGACCACAGGTTACATCTAAATCACTTTATTGGGTTTCACTAAGTTATCCCAATCCTCATCTCCTGGAAAAAATCATCAGAGGCAGTGGGATGGTATCCTGAGCCTTTCATCTATGCTCCAGTGGCACACTGCTCTCAGCACCCACCCACACTGGGTCACTGCCATTGCCAGCAGCCATGTGGGCAACTTCTGCTTGTGACTCACAATCAAGGCCTCCTTTCCCCTCTAGCTTCTGCAGTGCTTGTAGTTTTTGGCTGTGTGAGTATTTCTGATGTACAGCTAAGAAGGGCCATCTACTTCTGATGAGTTTCATCTCATCAAACATCTCATCAGGCATCTCATCACCTACTCCCTTCTGAAACATCAGAGGAGCACTCTGATCATCTCTTCAAGGTTTACTTTGAACTTTTTGACAACTTCAAAACAGTTTATTTTCCTACGGTAGAAAAAAAAAATACAATAAAACAGAACAGAAAGGTGGCTATGAACACCAAACTCCAAAAACCACCAATTAAATTCGCTGTTATTAATAGGCTTTGAACCCCATGGGCCTGGAACATGAACAGCCAAATTATTTTGCAGAGTGCAACTTTGAGGGGAGGTTAATATTGCAATGGCTTTACTGAGTGTAGGGATAAAATAAGAGCTCTGGAAAATAAGAGTGACACTGTTCCAAGTTGCTTGTGCCACCAACTGTTTTATTCTTCCCAAGGAGCTCTACAAATATCTCACCCTTGGCTTGTTAAAGACGATGAAAAAATACTGAAAGAGCTGTGGGGAACAATGACCTAGAGGCTTTTGGTACAGATTAGAATAGATGGCATTCTGGGGGGTGTTTTCTGCTTCATTTTATGAAGCTCATCACAATGGAAGTTATACTTGCAAGTATTGGCAAAGGGTGACAGCTCTGATGAGCTTGTATTCAGTCATTTATGATATGGTTTCAAGTGAGAGAACACAAGAAACTAAGAGGAGAGCAATAGAGCAAGGGAAGAGATAAATCCCACGTAAGAGGTGAAAAAAAGAAAAAAAGGAGTAAAACCAAATGCTAAATCTGCAAAGCCCATGTTCTCACCACAACAAATAGCACTTTGTTTATTATTAACAACATGGAATATAAACTTTAAAAAGAACCTCCAGATACAGCTAGTAGTTTGCTTCTCCCTTGCAGGTGGATGTGGATCTTCTGAAGTACAGATGAATAAGATAGAGATCGAGATCCATGACAGATCTGGTACTGATTCTTTTCATCGTATTTCAGGCATTTGTAGATGTGAAAATCAGATAGCTTAAAACTGTATTCAAGGTTTATGGAGCAGAAATAACCAAGAGGTTAAGACGACTTTTCTCCATAGTAACCCAGACACTAAAATTAAATGGTTTATATTATTTGCATGAGGAATACTGCCACAGGCCAATATACATTAACATGGTCAGAAAACACTGACAGAAACTTTTGTTACTGCTGGAAAGAGAGCTTTTGAAATATTGGGAAAGTATATTCAACACAGAACTGGCAAAGTAATAATCTCTTCCTTGCCAGCATCTTCATTCCTCATCCCTGTTTGTAACACCTTAATGAAAATTAAATTTCACATTGCAGAAGCATTTGGATCCTCAGGCTGGAATTAATGCAGACTTCTCAGTATCTCCATAAATGCACCTTTCTGGCATTCCTGTCTTGTAGGTGATCTGGTTTACAATATCAACGTATCAGCTAAAAAAATTTATAATGGTTCCAAAATGCTGATTTCTGTCTTTTTCAGGTAGCATGACAAATGTATAAATTGGACAATATTGCGAATAATTGCATGCATGTCTTTTCCTCGCCATTCTCATAAGCGCTTTTGTCAGTATCCACTCAGGATTTTGTTTCCACACATGCCTTCTCCTTTGATTCACAAATTTATAAACAGTGGGGCTGAAAGGAACATGAAGAAATCATCTAGTGTACTTTGGTCCAAAGTAATATCAAATGCACCTAAATCATTCTAAATGGATATTTGTCCGACATCTATTGATCCCCAAGCAAAATATTGATACCCAAGCAAAATATTCCAGTTCTTCACTATTCTTACTTTTAGAAAGATTCTCCATGTGTCTAACTTACACTTCCCTTTCTGCAAGTCTGTTGCTCTCACATGGAAGATATGTGTAGAAGATGCTATGTAGTTTTTCTTATCTATATTTAGAGATTTTTATTTTGTGTCTCCCATCTCATCCTCTCTAAACAGTGTTTTTCTCTTCTCTCCTGTAAGTCTCTTAGAGCTAATCTATCCCAGCCCCTGAGCCAAGGAAGGCTTTCCTACATTTAAGTTATTTGCATTTATCTGATTAGTGTTTGTTTGTCTTCTTAATAATACAGATTTCATGAGAAATATTGTCATGGTTGTGTAGTTCTTGGTTTGCATCCTGACTTCTCCCAGTAATTTACTTTCTGACTTACCCAGTGTCCAATAAACACTTCTTGGACCTGTAATGGAGTACCTCTGCCCACATGCTTCCCAGGGTGTTTCACATGAGGAGTGCGAAGTCCCCTTATGGCCAAGAAAGACAGATCAGCAGGTGCCCATTACTTTTCATGTTGTTTATAGACACTTCTAAAGTTAATATAGTATTTTATCTAGGGTCCACTTCAGATGCAATGCAGACTACATTTTTGCCTCTCTCACAGAGCTCTGCAATGTTACACTGTGGTAAATAAAGCAAACTAAGCTTTATGTTTTGTGGTACAAATCCCATTTTAATGCTTTTAAAAACACATCTCAAGGAGTTTAACTTATGAAGATGCACAAAACATGACAGTGATATGTGACATATATCATACCTTTTTAGGATGATCCATGGAGTTGAAGGATGGCTTCACCATTCTTCTCACATCTGCAGCCCTAAAACAGAGGCACTCACACATTATTTCATACATAAACACTGTTTAGTGCCTCCAGTGCCTTTCTGGTAACTGGGATAATTAATAAGGTATAATGCTATGGACATACCCTGCCCTGTGGCAAGCAGTTGTAAGAAAATAAGCTAAGCATTGTTAACACTGAGTCATCTACAGTAACAAACCATAAAATCATAGAGGCTAGAGAGGGAAAAGACCTATTAAGTCATCCATTCCATCTCCTGCCAATGCAGAATTTTTTTCTGCCATATATTATTAAGTGCTTTGTTCAGTCTAGTTTTAAATTATTCAAGCAATTCGATTTCCGCTCTTTCCTTTGGGACACTACTCTACAGTTCAGTTGGAGGTATGTTTATTTATTCCTTGCTCTTTGAATAAAATTTCTTTGCCTACCTTCACTTCTTTAAAAAACTACTCTCCAAATTCTTCTTTTTTGTTTATTTATTTTTTTTATTTCATTTTATTACTCTTGGAGCAGGGTTGTAAAATGGTGAATGGAGAAGACTTTGGATGAAACAAAGACATGAAGATCTCCTGGGAAAGTAAATAAAGGGAATATGTTTGTTTGGGGCTTTTTTTACCTGCTTTTATTTGGTTTTAATATCACACCACATCTTTATACAACTTACAAACAAGAGCCAAATAAAATAGCAGCCTTTACACTCTGTTGAATACCTTCTGCTTGTCCTACGGGTAACCATCCTGTGTTGGTAAGCACCCCAAGCAATGGTGGGGGAGATAACAGACTGGGTGCCAAGCTCTGGAGGAGGCTGGGAGGTATAGAATGATGATCACCCAGCACCCTGGCAAGCGACCACACTGTCAGTGGACTGTCCTCCTTGATGGCAGTGGCTTTCTGCAGAGTCGCCACTGTGGTGGCATGGGCTGAACTCAAACACAGCAGGCATTTCTAAACCCTCGGGCTGCTCAGAAATATAAGGTCAGCTCAAGGAAGTCCTGCATGCTTCATAACCTCACTGGGTACCATGAGTTGCTGGGCGGGTTGTCTGAAGGGGAGTGATGAAAAACTAACTGTGTAGGACAGTAGAAAACAGAGGTAAATGTTTACAAGGAATGGTTAAAAGGCATATGTGTGACACAAAAGAATAAATAGTCAAGAAAGAAATTCTTAATCCCGTTTGTTCAGCTGTGCCTCGTCAAGTGTTTCAGCAAGCTTGTCCTCAGCCCTACGCTCTGGTACACTTTACAAGAAGTTTTCAGATAATGGGAGCTTAAAAATTAACTGTTGCACCCTGTGCTGTATGCTCAGGAGTATTTCTACCCTTTGAAGTGGGTAGAAAAATCCCCACCAATTTCAAAGGGCTCTGAATTGGGCCCTGAGCACAGGAGACAGTAGTTAATTTTACACTTAGACACAAAGATGCCCTTCAAGCAAGCAGCGTGGTGCTGGGACAGTGAAGAGCCTCACCCTGGCAGCCATTCCTGCAGCCCTGACAATGTGAATGGTTGCCGAGAAGCTGGTGGGGGTAGAGACAAAGCATGGCTGCCTGGCACAAAGTGGCAGCCAGCCAGCACAGTGTCCATGAGGCAGCCATGCCTCTGGCAGGTGCCTATCTCCTGTTAGCAAGATTAAGGCAATGCAAAAGGACACAGATAAAAATAATCTGCCCTTCCTCTAAGCGAGAACAAATATTCAGTCTTGGGAAGAGCAGCAATCGCAAAGTAAACACCTGGGAAATCACCTTTTCTTGGCAATGGGAATGCAGGGGAAAGTAAGCTTAGTAGGGGATAGCTGTAAATGCTATGAATACTAGGAAACACACTGAAAGGGAAAACAGCCACGGTCTTGGAGTAAAGAGAACATAATGTGCCAGCAGAATGCTGCTTTCCCTACAGCTGTAAAAGAAAACGAAGGTCCCCTTTGAGCAGTCACACAGAAAACTCCAAGGTAAGGTGGTAGCCAACAGCAATGGCTTCCTTATTTTATGCCTCTTTTTCCTATATTCTGATGGAGATGCAGAGATGACCCTGTTCTTGGTGGAACAAACGTAAAAGAAAATCTCTCTCCTGAGTATCTAGAAGGTACTGTGGAGGATGGAGGTGGTTTCCCAGCAGGTGCTGTAAAAAGCAGCATCATAATAAGGATAATAATTTATATTACAAATTTTAAAGGAAAATGAAGTATTTCACCAGATATCTTCAAAATATTGGTATGTGTTACACATTTCTAGTTTGTAAGAAACCACAGATGTTTCCAAAGAGCTCATTAATTTTTCCAATTTTTGTGAATATGCTCAAGCACATTAATCTAAATGGTGGGTTTTATTCAAACATCTTCTTCTTTTGACCTTATGAGCTCTAGTTAGCATTATCTATCTGGATCTACACAATTCAGTGTGAGATTCCACAAACACAGATGCCATTTCTGGCACACCTTGGAAACAGCTGCATTTAAGCAATCCATTTTGGGATTCAGGCAAGTAAAATTCTCCTGAACAAGGCTCTGCCCACTTCAACACCTGACTTGAACGCTAATAAGTACTTCAGGCTGTTTTAACTACAGTCATTACTTGCTTCCTTGACAACTCTATTTTAGCTCTATTTATGTGAAAAAAACACACAGAATAGCATGAACTCATGGAAAAAGCTATTTGGTAAAATAAGAACGGGACAGGAACTATATAGAAAGCCCACATGTCATATAAAATTTTCCATTATTAACAAATAATATCAAAGTAGTCCCTTAGAACTAGTGTAAGAATAGCTGACCCTACCCTACAAAAGGGTGATGCACCAGAGGTGCCTTCTAGCCTTGGTGTCTCTCCAGGGCATGCAGGCTGAAAGCAGAACAGTGTTCAGGTGAGGGAGAGTTCAGTGGCTAATTGGTCTTAGCAAAAGAAGTAGAGTACTTTGCAAAAGCTGTTTATTTCTGCTTGATCATTAAACTTCTCTACTTAAATGTGTTTTGTTCTATTCAAATATGTTTAGCCATGTTTCTGGATTGGTAAGTAACTCTATATTGCTGGTAGGTTGTCCCTAAGTTGTTTTGCGCTTTAAATATGAAAGGCACCCTTTAGATGGTACAAAAGACATTTTCAGCTATCATTTGAAAAAGGGTCATACTCAAAGTTCCATATTTAAAAAGAAGAGAACTTTAACTTCCCAAATGGTCAAGATGTTCAACTTTGTCTTTTATAGCACATTTCTTGTGCTATACAAATATGGGAAGTAGTTACTCATTTTCAGTGCTGGTCTGTACTTAAGGTAGGCTACCAGTTGAAAAAAAGTTTCAATTTTTGTTGCATTACAGTAACGTTAGGACTATGAAAACTGAAAATACAGTTTGTTTTGAATTTGATATCTAATCCTTCAGTCTAAAATTTCCTTAGATTTCTTCTTATGTATACACTGCCAGCATGGACCAGCATGCAGACTTCAGCCAGATCCTGTGTGAGATGGAGGCTACTTGCACTCCCCTTGACTTCTTTGTTGTGTCAAAGCAAAGGAAAATAACTGTTGACCCTTGACTAGAGTCTGCCACAATGCTGCGTAACACCTTGCTCCTGGTGAAGACAGTGCTTTTTTGTGGAGCAGCATTTCATATAACTGTTACAAAACCCAGCTCTGAGATAGAGAGAGGTGAAGGTGTGCAAATTACTTGGCCCGTTACTTCATGGCATTACTGCATATCGCTAAATGCAATTTGGGGATGAAGAGTTTTGTCTTCTCTGTGCCACTTGTACTATGGAGCAAAACCTTCTAAACTAGCTCCCAGCAGATGTAATGTAGCCATGTGGCATCACATGCTCCATAAAGCTCTGCAGGTTGCAACACTGCCCCTGAACTAAATCAGCCCTACTTCTAGCAGAGCTAATTAACCTAAGCAGAGTCTACACCGACACAATACTGCCTTTGGTCCTAAATCCACCTAGGCTGCTGCTAGCCTGGGGATCTCCAGTGGCCATGCTCTATTATATACTTTATATAGACCTGTACGTGGATGTTTTCAAACACCGGGAATATTTCAGGTCAGTGCCAGTGTGACTTAGCCAGTGGGTTGGGAGATGGAATCGGGAGACTCCCATCAGGCCAGGGGCAGCCATAGGCTGGGGTACCAGATGAAGGCAAATATTTGCAATGCTATACCCAGTCACAAAAGAAATCATGGGTTTTTTTTTCCACAAATGGATTTCTTTTCACCTGGTCAAATGTCTTTGCAAAGCTCTCTCTCCCCCAGCACTGAATTGATACCAAGCGGCTTTCTATCAGGGTTATGAGACAATGGAACTGCTGTCTGAGCAGGAGTGCCAGGCCATCAGGTGAGAACTGATCCACCTTCAGACTACCACATTTCTTTTCCTTCCACTAGACCCTCCCATGGAGGCCAGCTGTCCCAGAGTATACAGAAGAAATGATCTAGGCAAGACCCAGGCCAGTGGCTTCCTTGAATACTTCAACCTTACCTGCTAAGTTACAGATATGTAAGCATACAGTAAAGAAAATACACATACTATGCCCCGAGAGAGAGTTGCAAATATTTTTAAATAGAAAACTTAAGCTGGTAGATTCCACTAAAGAAAGAGGATTTTCAGTAACAGGAAAGTTTCCAATTAAATATAATTTCAGCCTCTTTGGTTTATTAAACATCATGTTTGGTGATTTAACAGGGATGATTTATATTCTAAAATATCTTGCTCTCCTTTACCCTACATTGTAGCTGAATTTGAGACATCAGATATTGCTATAGCAACAGTTTGCTTTCAGAAAAACAAAATCTGTCAGGGAGTGTTTCACTTCCCTACAGAATTGAGAAGTTGGTAAAGACTAAACCAGAAATATCTGAAATCACAGGTTAGGGAATATGGAAGCATAATGTACTACAAACTTACTTTTTGAGTGTTGCCGACTTTCACAATTATTAAATATCTGAAAGCCTCAACACTTGGCATCCCTTTATTTTATTTTAGTTTCTATAAAATCAGAAAACATTTTGAAGAGAAGAAAAATAGATGACATTTTGTAATGGAATTTGCTGCTGATAGGGAAATATTTGCCTACTTAAACTACCCGAAGAAGCAGCTTGGAATTACTAGTATGCAACAATGACTACTAAATAAAGGATACATATAATGTAAATGTGTTTGAGAAACTGAGGGCCTTACTGAAGTTCATAGATTGCATGACAGAAATTGTAATTATGAATTTCAGTGGTTTATACAAGAACACACAACTTGAAACATAATTCATGCAGATAAAGATTTTTACATATTACTCATGGGAAGCTAACGGGTGCCATGAATTTTAAAAGGCATGCCATAGAGTTAAATCCCTGAGCCTCATGCGCCTTTCTCCCCCAACAAATAAACACACTACCTCTGTATCATGTAGTGACAGATAATATTTTTTCCTTTGAATTACATATGTCTTCAAACTAAGCTCAGTAAACTGGAGTTTATGCAAATACCTTTCAGGCATTGATAAACATAGAATAAAGCACATTTTGGAGCTTGACTATAAAAATCTTGCCCAAGGAAATGCAGACTATGAGTGTCAGAATTACTGCTGAGCATGAGACTAACTAATGTGCAACTAACACAGCACACCAGCAAAACAAGCAGCTAGTCCCGTATCTTCACAGAGCCCTGTCAGGCAGAGAAGGAACAGCCAGTGCTTGCTGAAATCCCATTCAAAAGCACCAGAGTGGTGATGACTCATTGCTGCAATATTAAAACATCCACAACTGGTTTTTAGAAAAAAAAGTGTTGCTAAGAATGGTCAATTCTATGTGTATATATGTATTTAAATACATATATCTGTATGTTATGTTTCATATGAGCAGCAACATTGCGAACAGCTTCTGGTACATTAAAAAAGAGAAGGAATCAGGTAAAGGAGCTCAGGACATTGATGCATTTTTAGCACTATTAAATGACAGAATGGCACCGAGAAAGCATATGCTATCATCTTTAGAAAAATAGCTCAGCTGAGAACTGAAAATCACAATGGTGTATGTCTCTGACATGGCTTATTTCATATAATTTATCTAATGTGCAATACAGCACCAATTTTCTTTCAGTTTTATGTTCTATTTACAGTCCAGACACTTGCAATTGATAAAATAACCTCTGTACCACAGGTTACAGACACAGTACTTCGCACTGTTGGGGAGGGAAGTGAGCAAAGTTTGAGTTATTTGCTGGCCTTTCTAAAATAGAGCACAGTCAGAGGTCAGTGTCTTAGAAAGACAGATAAAACAAAACAAACCCCCTGTCATGGAAAAACGGTTGCAAACAGCAGCTGTACTGTCACATGTAGCTACATAAAAGCTATGGAATCATAGGCATCTTCCTCATCTCCCAAAAGTGTGGGAGATAACAAGCAAAGAGCTGCTGCTGCTCCTGAAGTCTATGAGGGGGAGCAATCACTGCGGGCTGAGCTTGTATGTGATACAATCAGATGAACAAACATACCAAGAGCAGAACACAGATATCTTTGGGGAGACCTGCTGATCAGACAACAGTTCTGAACTGCACTGGTTGAAACAGAGACAAATTGAATGTAAATTGCTTGCATAACTTACATTTTGCTTACATAAATATTGCTAATTAATTTCATTATTATTGGCTTGGAAACAGGAAAAAGTGTGTAACTGAACCTTCTTAGGGTGAAGCTGTTGTGTTAAACAGTGCTCGTAACAGAGTGGTCATTGGTTCCTGCTCAGACACAAACCTCTGCCAGGTAAAGTTATGCATCAACTGCACTTTGGAGGGAGTCCTTGCATTCAGCTTTTCAGGAAAACACAGACAGGATGCTACCTGCCCCTACATCTACCAAGAAATTGAATCAGTCACTAATACCCAGTGTTTTCAATACTCTTCAAGTTTCAGGTGTTACAGTGCTTTATGCAGAATATAAACAGAAACATTTATTTCAACCCTATACACACATTTGATTTCTCAGAATACCCCTTGAAATTGATACCAACCTTGATTCTTGTGCAGTAAACTAGAATGTGAGAAGAATCATCTTTGGGATACCAGTGTTACAGCCATGAGTTGCCTTGGGAACTTAAATTCAAAAGCAGAAAGAAAAAATATCCTTAAAAGTTACTCAAGACCTGTAGGAAATGTTAGCAGAGTTTCAGCTGACTTCACGATGTATTTAACAATAACTTATTTATCCCTTAACTGTATTAAATCTTTTAATAGCACTTTTTCAGGATTGGAACAGTCCAGGAAAATTCCAGACTTCATTTTGGCTGAGAAAACCAGCAAGAAAAACAATCTGTAAAGCAGAAGGCAAGCAAAACCTGAAGCATTCAGACACTAGGGAAGGTTGGATTGATTTTCCAGAGAACAGGGCAAAGGACAGCTATACACAGGTGCCTCTAGCCAGCATTTGTCTGAAGATTATACTGGCTATTTTAAGGTTTTACATTTGCTTACTTTTTTTCATTTGGGCACCATTCAAGAATGATGCATAGACCATACTGCTTTTCTAGAACACTTAGAAGAGGAAAATACTAAGTGAGTAAGAACTCAGTGAACTTGTTCTAGTTCTAAATGATCTGAAATTATATAGACCTATATCTTTTTGTTGAACTTTTAAGCTTTTCATAAGGTAGAGGGGGAGACCTACTACCTTATCACTCAAGAATACAATGATTTACTCAGAACTGTTATTAAGAATCAAATCTTTTTTCCTAGCCCCCCTCACTTTCACAGTTGATTTTACATAAAAGAACTCCATGGAGGTAGTTGGCTTTCTAATGACCCAGGTAGACACCTGTAGAAAGTTGGGCATATTTACTGTTTGCCATCTTGGTACCTCCAACCTCTGCAATCAACTAGATTGTATTTTGCCTTCTTGAGTCTGCAGACATCTTGAAACTATTCCTTTGAAAAATGTACTTGTACAAATGAGATGACCACATGAAGAACAGTGGAAGCTTTCACCCATGTTGTTATCTCAGGCTCTCAAAATTACCACGTTTCCATTACATGAGTTTTCAATCAGGCAGGAACTGTGATAATTAATTTTGTAGCCAATTTTAAAATAATTGGCTACAAAACGTTTAGGCATCTCTATTTACTTTTGTATTCTTCTCATCATTTTATGCATTTAAAAATATATGTAGATATGTGCCTGTGTTTTGAAAATTTACAGTCTTTGATAAAGACGTTTTGTACAGTTTACCCAAGTGTACATTGGCCCATTCAACCTCAGGTGACTGAAGGCCCACACCAAGACCTTAAATCACCTTGTTCATGAGCTCTTTTTGCTGACAATGCCGTTCTCGCCGCCCACACAGAAGCAGCTCTGCAGCATTTAACATCTTGCTTTGCAGAGGTGGCCAAGCTTTTTGGGCTGGAAGTCAGCTTGAAGAAGACAGTAGTTCTTTACCAACCTGCAAAACAAGAAGACTACCATCATCCCCACATCACCATTGGAGAGTCAGAGCTTAAGTTAGTCCAGCAGTTCAGCTATCTGGGAAGTATCATTTCCCCGGATGCCACGATAGACAAAGAGATAGATAACAGAATAGGGTTATTTCAAAGGGTTAGCCTTCGGAAAACAACATGAAAGAGTCTGGTGTAATAAACACCTGAAGAAAAGTACAAAGATTAGTGTCTATAGAGCCATTGTACCGTCTACTCTTCTATACAGGTTTGAATCACAGGTCATCTATTGCCATCATCTACAACTCCTCAAATGCTTTCATCAGCGCTGCCTCCAAACAATCCTAAACATCCACTGGACTGATTACATGTCTAACGTTACTGTCCTTGAACAGGCAGAGGTCACCAGTATTGAGGCCATGTTGCTGAAAACACAGCTGTGCTGGGCAGGGCACATCTCCAGGATGGAGAATCACTGCCTCCCTAAGATTGTGTTCCACGGTGAACTTGCCACCGGCTGCTGCATGAAAAGTGCCCCAAAGAGGCACATAAGGACTTCCTGAAACAATATCTTAGCCTTGGCCATATTGACTACCATCAGTGGTCCATCCTGGCCTCCAATCAGGAGATTTGGAGACACATCATACATAACGCTGCTGTCTCTTTTGACAACACACACAGAATCAGTCTCGAGGAGAAAAGACAAAGCAGAAAGAGCCGTGCCCTGACTATACCACCTAAGGAAATCTTCTGCTATGCTTTTTGCAACGAGACTTGTCTATCCTGCATTGGTCTTTTTAGCCATTAGTGCGCTTGTAGTAAGTGTGGGTAAAGCCCTTCTCAAATCTTCGTTCACGAAGCCAAGCCATGATGATGATGACATAGGCATTGTGAGCCTTACAGTATTTTGTTGCATTTTTGAATTGGTTAGTGGCTTTATTTTGGCTTACATGTGTTCTGCGGTTTGCTGACATGACAATGTAGTCTAACTTCAAAATCAAGTCCAGAAAAAATAGATCATTTTAAGCACCATGCTCCAGACTGTCAAACAGCCTCCAAACCGCTATCAACTGCCTTTTCTAGTAAGGTCAGGGGAAAGCCTTTTCATAATCTGGGTCACGCTGGAGTTTTATCCTTTTAGGAAATGTATTCCTAGCTTCCAGAACAAAATACGTCTTTAAACTTTTCAACAATTCAGCATATGTAAACCAGATATCCTCTAAGATCCGTACTTCTGGTTTATTCCTTTCTTCTGCGTTTCTTTCCATTAGTTCTATATCACTCCTTTAGGTTAGATTTTTTTATACCAAAAGATCCGGACAACAAAACTCTGGGGTTTAGTCATATAAATTCCTTCTCTTTCTGGTTTTGACTATATTCTTTTACCTGTTGGAAAAGATAGAGATGAGTGGATCTCCAAAGCCAAGCAACATTTATTTTTCTTTCATTGTCCTCATACTTTAAGATATTTAATCTATCAGTGGAGGAAGGTGTAGTAGCTCGAATAACAGGTGAGGCCTGCCTGCCCATGTTGGTAGCAAAAGAATGTATGGGGTGGAAGCAACAGGATGTTGCAAAAAGAAAAATATCAGCATGTGGGCTGTGATGCAGCAGAGATTGAAGTCTCCCACAGTGCAATGTGGGGTATTCCAAGCTGGGATGGACAGTGAAAGCAGAGACAAAGCAGCTGACTTCACTCCAGAAAGAAGAGAAAGGATGACAATACCTGGGATTAGGTCTTGCTATAAATACATGGGGCTTTTCTTGGGTTTTGTCTTTAATTTTAATTAAGCAGTTCTACTGAAACACCTCTTGCACAGGGACTCCACAAGTTCTTTCCTTTTCCTTTTTCTGACTGCTGCTGTTCAAAGAATTGGGTTTACCTTCTCTTTTCAAAATAGTGCAGGTTTTCCACAGTGCCAGTCTAACTGATGTGATATTTTTTTCATTTGCAATGACAGTCCTAGAGACTTAGCATTCCTGGTTTAATTTCAAACCCACGACATTAACTCGGCTTTGCTATTAGGCAGGGAGAGTCTGCCCAGCCAACTGTAAATACATGTAAAATACTCACACTTATTCCATTGCAGCATACACTGGTTATTACATTAAATCCTTAATAAAGTTACATTAAAAGGCTTCTAAGAGAGAGACAGAAACTTCCCACAGAAGGGAAATATTGAGTAAGTATTTCTGCTGTGCCTTTAATTCCTTTTGTCTAGACATCTCAACAGTCGTTAGGCTTATCCTGCCAATGTTAATAAAGTCTCTTGAGGATACATAGTAAATTAACAAACATACCAATAAAAGTAATGGGATGAGAATTAGCAAACTATAATAATAATAAAGTATGTATTTAAGAAATATACAAACATACACATGCATACAAATATGTGTACTTACAGGCACCTATATTCATATGTATAACTTCTGAGCCAAAATCTGCAACTCGCCTCACACAATAGCAACCTTGTTTATTCCACATGGATTTGTACATGCACAGTCCTTCATGGCAGATGGACCTGATGGTTAGGCCATTACAACATCCATATATAAGAATAACAACATGGATTCAAGATGCCAGGCATATACATACACATAGATGTGCCTGCACATGCTGCTACAGCCACCTTCCTCTGAGACAAGGGAGCCCAGGCACTCTCTAGCTCTTCCTGGGTACCTCATGGTACTTCATGTTTGTATCTTCACATGCTGCCTGACCTCTGGCTGAACTCAGATGGCCCACTAATCCCAGATTCCCTCTTTCCAGATTGAGCTGAGCCCATACAGGAAGAGCCCTCTGCCATCTGCACTGTGGGGGTGGCAATGACATGGCAGGATGCTCAGATGAGCTTCTGAGCATTTTGTGAGCTAGATAAACTCATCTAGTCTCCCCCTCACATGGAAGGTTGGACCAGATGAGGACCCTTTTGAGGTCCCTTCCAGCATGGGCTGTGGTGCTGTTCTGTAATTTGGTTGAAAATCTGATTCGGCTCTTCTGACTTTTCCAGGTTCATGAGTTTCTCAGCTAGAAATAGCTTTTCATGATCAATTTTAACTATGACACTCTTCTTAAACAAAAAGTATTGAGAGAAGAAGAGAAACTCAGTTCTATCACAGCTGTGCAGTGGACAGAACTGTTATCACAGTTCTTAGCAGTCAATATAAATGGTGGAAGGATTTAACAAAAAAAGGTCAAACTTGCCTCTAGTGAGCTCTTTCCCTTGGTTCCTTACTGATCAAACTGAACAAAATAATCCCAGGGAAGAGAGCACAATAATTGCCTCCTGATATATGAACCTTCTCGTTTCAGTATGAATCCTAAGTAACCTCCTTTTTCCTGAAGCTCCATCTCCTTCAGCATAAAGCACATAACACACATCTTTGCAGTAATCTGAACTACAGATTACACCCTCCCATTGTCACTGAATTGCATCTGCAGAGCTAAACATTAAAAAGCTTAAAATTGAACAAGGGACTTGTAAAACATCTTTTCCTATTTAAAATGAGAGCTGAGCCCCACACTGTGCCTTTCTTGAACTTGTTAGTAAGTTAGAAAAATAAAGCAATAATGAAGATAGTTAAGACTTTTGTGTGTGTATGTGAGTTTTCAGGGTATTTGTATTTCTCTCTTAAATGATGCAATGTTACATTTATCATACCTTAACTTCCAAAAAACCCTGTTGAATGCTATAATTTATTTCCAGTTCCTCACCAACAAGCTTAGGTTCTGTCTTCACAAATCTCTCCTAAACACAGAGGGGTTTTCACCAAGTTTAACTGTGGCCAGTTTGATAATAGAGAGATAAACTCCAGAAACAATGGCTATATATTACAGTCTCTATAGCTGCCAAAATTTACAAGATGTGTGAAACAATATATTGGGAGGACATATAAATTATATTAGTCTCCTATTAAAAGAGAGCTTGAGTCTCTTTTTACAAGAGAGCAAAACGAGACAGTTTTAAAACTTTAAGTGTGGATTCTGTCATTAAACTGCTCTGACCAGTCCTGAAGGAGCTGGTGACTTTTTATTTGTTTGTTGGTCACTGTCACCACAGCAACTAACTGGTTCTACATGAAGATACAGTGCAAGCCAGCAGGGCTGTAATGGAATACATTCCTTAGCATTAGTCAACGCCTGCACTGAAAAGGAAGCACACTGTTTTGGAAATAGGCTTCAAAATGGTGTGTTATGCTCAGAGACTGGAAATAAGAAATGGACTGGAATCAGATTTCTTCCTCTTCCATGTATTTTTAATTATAAGTACTTTAATTATACTTTGCTTGCGATGGATAGGGAGGCTGGCTCTTCCAGTCTGACTACAGAAATGGAAAGGAGGGAGCTGAAGCTGAGGTTACTTTGTGCCTTACAGAACAGATCTCTATCGGTCACAGTGTAGGCTGGCAAATATTTCCTCTAAAAGCAGTGTTCAGATGCAGCATTTTCCACACTGTGTGCCACAGACCCCTGGGACTGCTTCTGAAAGGTTTTCAAGATGGGATTATAAAACCCAAGACATTTAAATTCACTATCTATGGATCTCTATTTCCCTTGGAAAACTAAGAAAGGTCAACAACCCCAAAAAACCTGAAACCCACTGATATGCACAATGGAATAAAACTGTGTAAAGTGAGTCTCATTCTGCCTTTATAAAACCAGCATCAGTCAGGAGAAGTTCTGATTGCATTGGGAATTACACTGGTGCAGACATAGGAAGTCAAAACTTCTAGCCAAACTGCTCCAGCTCATGTTGTATGAAAAACTTTAGCCACTGATAATTAAAAAAATCAAATACATTTTATCATGTGATTTGTGGGGCGGGGGAAGAGTTATCGCTTAGTTTTATGTCATTGTAAAGGCAAATTTGAGGAAAAGTAAAATCAAATTATAACCCAAACATCAAATTACAGTAGTGATTAAAATTGAGTAAATTATTAACAAAGTGCATTTAATATGCTGCATTTGAGGTTACCAGTCTGTGGAAGAAGTTGCATGAATTCTAGATTTCTACTTCAAAGCAACATTGCATGGCCCAAGTTCATAAATCAGCAATGTGCTGAAACCTTAGAATTGACTATTTTTGCACCGGTGTAACTCTCTGCACAGTCAAAGCTACTTTGGACAGGTTTTGGGTTTGTTTTTTTTCACTGAAAACAGAATGAGAGCTCACTTTGCATCACAGATATTATGTCATCTGCATTAAAAAATAAATCTACAGCTTCAGTCACAGGGTGGTAATTTCAAATGTAACCCTTCACATTTGTCTTTATAAATAAAACATATTAAGAATCAGAATTTTAATAATTACTTTGTCTTGGAATTATTGTTTGGAATTTGATTTAATGTTACTTCCCCTCAAGCTTTCCTTTAAGACATTTATTTTAAACGTCTTAACATTGAGCCATAATTTCATCAAAATAAAACCAGATGACAAAATACATTTGCACCCTTAATATTCAATCTTAGGGAAGGCTTAATGAAAGGCTTATGTGAGATAACAGATTTAGAAATAAATTAGCCAGTAAATGTATTATTTTTGTTCAGAGTTTAAAGCAACTGCTTGATCTCATTTTCTGACCCCTCCAAATTGTATTTTCACATATGACTCTATAAACCTCAACAGCTGTGAAGCTTATTTTTATCCTACCACTAATGGGCAAATTGCAACCACAATAAACTCGTGAATATTTTCAAGTAGACTTGCAGGGGCCACCCTAACAAACTGTGATTCATTGACACTCTTGGGTAGAACACCTTCTCAGAAAATTAAATGAAATAATGACCTTGCCTTCTTTGTTTCAACATATGGAGGCAATACATAAAGCTAAAGAGTAGAAAATAATTTGTAATTTACCTCTGTTGCTTTGATAAATATTTGTAATAGTACTGAACTCTGCAAGGAAGTCCACAATCATAGCACAGTTTGGCCAATAAAATCGTGTAGATTCATAGATTAGTAAACCACCAGCCTGATTTCCTGCATGATGTCATCTGTGGAGTGGCATCCAGCGCCTCACATACGGTTGTGCTCAGCTCTGGAAACTGTTTCAGACAATTTCAGTTTGAGGATGGAGAACCCCACATTTCCCTTGGCAATTTATTTAGATGTCATTATCACCACAATTAAACATACGTGCTTTTTTTCTAGTTCCTCAAATTTTCTGGATGCTTTTTTTGTTATGTTTTTCTCTACAAGATTTTCCATGGTAGAAGTATCAAGGGTGATATTTTATGTATGAAAAGCTTATTTTGTGTGTATAAACAGGTTGTGCTCTTTAAATTTATCACTGTAAAGCATTGTAATACTTTTGAATTACTTTTTTTTCGTTTTCTTTCTGCATTTCTACTGTACATAGTATGGCAGTATCAGAGCTAAAAACAAAGATTAAATAATTTTCCTGATTCTTCACACCACTCTCCCACTTTATACAAGTATGGATTATAATAAGTATTTCTTTGTATTTATCTGTATTTCCACAGTGATGAATAAAATCTTTCCCAAGCCTTCAAGGTTACTGCCCTAAAGTGCAAAATTTGCAAGAGGAACAATCTTGTTACATAATGATAAGAGTATTTCTGAATCTTGACATTAATTTTCCACATTTCCACAGAAGCAAAGGCTTCTAGGAAGTTACTAGAAATTCTGGACTCAAAGCTTTTGATGAACTATGAAATACTAGATTCCCCCATTGTTCTGCTCAAAATAACCTGAGGTGATGCTCAAGTCCATTCTGTACCAGTTTCTTTATTTTCTCTTAGAAAGGGCAGGATGTTCCCTGCTCAAAAGGACAGCTGGCTCCCCTGTGTATCAGCTGTGTCCTGAAAGGGAACACTAAATCATGCTAGATGTGAGCTCTCCAGTCATACAAAACTTCACATTTTTTTTGTCTTTCAGATAAGAAGATCAAAGTTCAAGGCTTCCTTAGAAAGCTTCTTTAGTTCTCTTGTCTCAATTCACATATGTAGAAGAAACAGGACTTCTTGTAGGTGCTGATGAAATTCATCCTGTTGCAAATTAGACCATATGGCACATCAAAGCTCCCTCCAATCCAATTTGTAAATTACACAGTGAAGGAGACTGAATCAATTTAGGATTTCCTTTCATCTTACCTGTTTCCTTCCCTACAACTGTTCAATCACTAGACAGATGCTTGATTTTACTAAACTGAGCAGAACCACAGCGGAGTCTGCTTTCCTGGATGTAAAGCTAAGTCTTTGCAAAAGTACTTCCAGGACTGGGGCTAATTTGCCTGGCAAATTAGCTAGAGAAATTCACTCTGATTTCCATTATACTTATTATCTACCAGAAGCTGGAAATGTGAAGATTTTTAGAAGCACTGTAACCCTCAGTTTAAAAATGCTGGTAGTATAGCTTTGTCAGATCGGAAGGCTGTGAATCAGATGTGTCTTTATCTCTTGCTTACTGACCCTCCATGGCTGCAATGACTTTATTTCACCAAGTCCCAGCCAAGGAAACCAGGCGTAGATTCCAGAAAGAAGTTAGTACAATAACACTGATCTAATGTATTTATTTCAGAGAGGGAAACCTGCATGCTGTAAAAATGTGCTTCAAGAACCTATCTTTTTCTATGTGCAAAATAAAAGTGACAGGTTGGAGGTAAATGTAGACTCTCGCCAGACATGGAGAAGAGACTGTTTCAAAAGCAGTGGGCATAAGTCCAAGGAACCTAGATTAATTTAGCTCAGTCTTCCCACAGATCCATTTTCCATTGCTGGCTGGATATGGAGAATAGCTGCAGTAATATTTCTGGTAGTAGTAAAGCAAGAGTAAGATGTCCAGCAACTAAGCCAAACCCTGGGCAAATTTCAGCCTATGTAGCATTTGGCAGGGTCAGAGTGTGAAGAGATGGTAAAATTCCCCTATCTTCCTGTGCTTCGAAAAAATATACTGGAGGTATCTGTGTTATTCCAAGACTGGCTACATAAAGAAGAAAAATTTCAGAAATCCATTGGGAGTGCAGTTAAAAAGTTGTTGCTTTTGCCTGTTTAATGGGAACTATGAAAAAGGAAATTAAAATGGTATTACAGAAACTGTTGGAAGAGGCCAAAGACAGGTATCACCAAATTTCTGGATTCTTTCCGTGTGAGGCTGTGGCTGCCCCATTCCTGCAAGTGTTCAAGGCCAGGTTAGATGGGCTTTGAGCAACCTGGTCTAGTGGCAGGTTTCCCTGCCCATGGCAGGGGGTTTGGAACTAGATGATCTTTAAGGTGCCTTCCAACCCAAACCATTCTATGATTCTGTGATTCTACGACACCCATCTACTAATCTCTTTTTCTCTGAACTTGCATCTAATCCTAGATGCATAGTAAGCATACATTGCTTTATAACACCAAAGGCATTTGTTTTCCTGGTTGAAAGGGCCCCTTTATCATTTTCAATTTAGTACAAACTAATATTTAACTCCTGTATTTCTTTTCTGTCATGATCATGTTACATGTGCTCCTCCTCACCTACATATGGCTGTTTTAAGCTAAGTACATGTTCTACGCCAGTCTGTTTCAGAGGGCCATTTATTTTACTGGTGATATTTTAGGGTAAAGTGAACTGTTCTGTAGGATTGTTCCCCTCTCTTGAGTGACCATAAAGTCTAAATAATGAGCTCAGACAGCATGCATCACTTCTATATACGTGAAACTATGTAAGGTGACCCCACTATTTTTCAGGTAAATCTGTGAATCCTTTTGTTTGGACTTATGGTTCTAATTTCTCTTTTGCATGATTTTTGTTTCTAATCTTAGATTGTTGTCAATAAATAATTTTGAATTTATTTTATATTTGACTCCTATTCAAATCTAATTCTATCATGAACTTTGGCGTAAAGTCACAGGATTTATTGACCACAGTGCATGGTTATTGTCACATAATGACCCCCAAGAAAAAACAGTATTATTGCTGTTCACCTTTTGTCTTTGGAGGCATTCTCCAGTTTCATACATGGTACTGCCTGTACTCTCCTTTCTGCCAATGCAGGATCTCTGTGTACATGTTTGTTTTGAGGCACATTTTCTATGTGTTCTTAATACTAGCATTCTTTCTGTTTTACATAAGAGGTATTTAATGGAAACCTGTTTTCTTTGTGCCTTTGCTCTGACTTTATGATCTGTTTCTTGCCTCCTTCAAACAGAAGACATTGTGTGTGTTGGATTCTTGTCTGAGAGAGTTTGCCTACAAAAGGCAGCAAGTTCTCATTATTTAATTAAGAACATAAATAATGTCACTTTCAAACTACATTTCTCAGAGGGAGATCTATGTATGCACACCAGAATAAAGCACAGCTACTATGCAAAAATTGCCCAAGCTAGCTAAAATTAGCTAGACAGGGAACCATGTTAGCACATCTGAATTTCTTCTGGCATGCAGATTGCTTGATTCAACTCTAGCTCAGTATCTCTGTATGATGCTACTTTTCCATGACAGAAAATCTTTTTTCAAAAAAATCTATTCAAAACACGTTTTTTTTCTAAATTATTCTTAATGGATCTCTATCTGAGGGAGCTGTATAAATCAAGACATGCTAGCATTACCTGCATGCAATTTCATAGGACTTATTTCCCATCAGCAAAAGTCCAACAGCATTTTCCTGATATGAGTGTAGCTTGACAGATGTGAAGCTGTTAAGAGAAAGAATGCCCCCCAAAAAGGCAGTAATCTCAAAATCAATTTTCATTATAATCTGAATTTGTCCCCACTTTCAGGTCTGCTGCTTTTACTCATCCAAGTGACCACTTTTTATAGGACTAGTCAAATTAGTATCATTACATCCTTAATTACAAAGGAACTGTTTGCACACTGATTGCTACACAATTATGGGTTTCTGAAAAAAAAAACGGCTATTCTTACATTGCTTTTAATGATGTCCAATTTCAGTTTGACAACATCAAATGTTCAAACCCATCAAGAACCTAAATCAGCTGGCTGCATAGAGATTTTTCAAGAAACCTAGGCAGGCAGACAGATCCACAGCTTTTTTTTCTTTTTTGCATATAAACAACCCACTGATAACAGTTAGCTTTGTACATGCAAGAAGAGGATGTGAGCTTTTGTTTTGAGAATTAATGTCCTTGTAACACTGACTTGAAAAGAAGTATTGTCAGAAACCCTCATTTTGAGATCATTGTGTTTGGATTTCCCATTGACTCATTATATTCTTAGATTGGTCATCTAGTATTACAAAGAGTTACAATTAACTTCCCTGATGCCGAATGATAGTCTTCTTAACAAAAATCTCTATTCCTTAGCTGCTCATCTGCTGAGCACTTTTCCAGCAACAGAAATGCTGGAAACAGAGGTCTGGTAAGAGCTGATACCAGAGAGTAACAGACTAGATCAGAGCTGGAGGCAGTTGGCAGCTTGTGGAGTGATTTTACTCAGCCTCTAACAATTCCAACTTATCCTACTGTGATTGCACATGCTTGCACCCTTTCTTTGATGCAATAATCCCATCTAAGTAAGTTGAAAGAGCAGCATAAATGGGCAGCAGATGTGCACAAAACTTGTATTTGTTCTGTTGAACTGTTAAGTAGTCCTGGTCTAAGCGGTAATGAGTCTCAGAGAGTGACAGTGTCTCATCCTGGCTTTCATGGGACTGATATCTTATTAAAAAAAAAAAAAAAAACAAACAAAAAACCAAAGTGGTCTTTAACATAAAATGCGACAGTAATAGCCTCAAGTGCCCATTTCAGTGTCATTGTGGGGCTTACATTAATTCTAACATATTAAGAAGGAAATTGATTACACTTAAGAGGGCAGGACAGCCCTTAAGTGTCAAACATTTATGCTGATCTAGGGTATACTCTTCTCTGCAACATGTTTTATTCTTCCCACTGATACATCTTTTGCTGGCACAGGCTATTTGGAACAGGAGCATGGCTGAAACAAAACTACATGAATTGGGAAAGATGAAGAACTTATTCCTATCTACTGTCCAAGGAAAAGTCAATCCAGAGGCAAATTGTTGAGTACTTTATTCTTTTCCCTTCCTGGAATAATTTATGCACTTGAACATTCTTTAACATATAGCTAACAAGCAAGCTTCAGTCTTCATAAATACTTCAGTTATAGGTAGGCCAAGTGCAGAATCTAGTTGCTAAGATCACCACCAGATAAAGGCAAAACAGAAAGAAAATCAGTTGAATACAACACCCTGAAGCACCACCATTTTATATTTCTACCTTTGGCCTTTCTCCTGCTGTACAAGTGGAAAGAAGTCTGTGGGACAAACGAAGAAGCTTTTCAGCTGCCTGAATGTATGTGTTTGAAAAGTTTGGAAAAATAACAGGAAAGCGCACACTGGCTCAGATTTCCTTTGCTTCTGTTTTCTGATCTGCTCTTTCAGCTAAACTTCTCCTAGAAGAGCTATAAAAACATCCACACTGGAAATCTACATTTACACCGCTCTGGGTCAGCCAGCTGGATCACTTGTCTCAAACACTCTTCCAGCCACTGAGAAATGTACTTTCACAAATTCAGTTTGCCCATCTTCCCTTGCTAGCTTTTCAAGTGATTGGTCGCCACACTATCATGACCCCATACACTAAATTTGTCCAGTAGTCTTGCCTTAATCCATTTCAACAGACTGAATGAAAAAGAGGTAAAAGCAGTATTTGAATATTGTGTATCCCTTGGTTTCATTGCTGCCTATTCCTCACAAATAGCTGTGATTATCATCCCTGAGTTTTCCCTATTAGAACTCCCTCAGGATGAATGTTAGTATTGGAAATTGATATGTGGTCATAAAGTGTTCTAAAATGGCTTACCCAACTCTTTTTTTCAACATAAATCTTCAGATTTTTTAAAGCATTGATTGAGCTGAATATCTGAAGAGCAGACTATATGTTGCAATTAGAATGGCTTAAAATGTTTTAGGAATTGAATTCTGGAGGGAGGAAAAAACCAAACCAAACAAAACAAAAACAAAACCAAAAACCATCCAAACATAAAGTGCATATAAAACCCAAGCAAGATATATCTTTCCAACCACCCTGCAAATCTAGTCTTTGTGGAAACCAGTCTGCTTGTCTACTCTCACTGAAAAATTGATGAAAAATTAATGGAAAAAAATGAACCCATTCCACAGGAGACTAAACCAAATTGCTATAAGCCCTGCTGAAAAGCACTGTCATATTGCTATAGAAAAATATAACACATGAATTTTTCTCACCCGTGCACAGTCCATCCAACTCATATGGTTCCCTTCCTCACCAGAATCAACTTGCCTCAGGTAAATAAGCTAGCAGAATTTTACAAGTTTGTTTTATTTGGCTAATATGTAAATCAAAATAGTTGGCTCACTTGAAGTGCTAGCTTTGTTTGAGAAAAAAATAACCACCTGCAAAACCCCAGGATATGTTCCAACAAACATAATTTAAAACAAATGAGTGACTATTGAGGTTTCTAAAGGGAAAGAAAATTTGCCATCAGCTTCACTATATGGCACTGGCAAGACAATACTGGAGTCTAGCTGGCAAAGGATCCAGGAGAACACTACTGCATGAAATAGGAGACAGGGGCTTGCAGAAGAAGTAGAGGAAAGGGACGTGGTATCATATAGTAAGAAGATCCAAGGCATAATTACTATAAAAATTTTATCATTTAAACAGTTGAAGTTAGTCAGACAAAAATAAGTTAATCCTGCCTTATTTGGCAGACACTATAAAATTAACACTGAATTAGCAGGGCCAGGGCAGTGATCATTCCCCCTGTACAGAGCACTGGTGAGGCCACATCTTGAATACTGTGTTCAGTTCTGGACCCCTCACTACAAAAGAGATATTGAGTTACTGGAGCAGGTCCAGGGAAGGGCAACAAAGCTGGTGAATGGTCTCAAGCACAAGTACAAGTGTTATGAGGAATGGCTGAGGGAACTGGGGTTCTCTGGAGAAGAGAAGGCTCAGGGGGGCCTTACCACTCTCTACAACTATCTGAAAGGAGGTTGTCGTGAGGTGGGGATGGGTCTCTTCTCCCAGGTAATAAGTGATAGGACAGGAGGAGACAGCCTCAAGCTGTGCCAGGGGAGGTTTAGATCAGATATTAGAAAAAATATCTTCACAGAGAGGGTGCTCAGGCATTGGAACAGGCTGCCCAGGGAAGTGGTGGAATCACCATCCCTGGAAGGGTTAAAAAAATGTGTAGTGAGGCCCTCAGTGATATGTTTTAGTGGCAGTCTTGGCAGTCCTGAGGTAGTGATTGGACTTAATGATCTTAAACGTCTTTTCCAACACAGTCGATGCTATGATTGAATGATTCTCTGGTTCTATGATTCTGTGATCTCTTCTTCATGTTTATTGATTCTTTATGTAAAGCTGAGGTTAATTGTGTGCTTCCAAACTCTGAACATAGGACACACAATCTTAAAATCTCATGATATTTTGCCTAGTTTATGTCAGTGTTACAGGCTTGTATGTTTGACTGCAAATATACATGTATTGATTTATTTGAAAGCTAATACACAATGGGTTTGACTGAAAACATACAGAATCAATAGGAAGCTTCTCACTGATTTTAACTGAGCCTGGAGAAGGCCCATAAACTGAAAACCAGTATGGTAAACCTTATTCTCATCCAGATGGTAGATACACAGGCAACTCTTCCTAGCTTCCACCACCTGTTTTCTGAAGTTATTCCCCTCTTTCTCCCTCTCCTATGGATTTACAGTGAACTGCTCTTTATCAACTACATTTGCAGGCGAGACTGTCTGCAGCACACCCTGGCCCTTCAGGCAAAGACTCCTAGGGTTTTTAAGCAAGGAAAACACATCAGAGATGCACAGCTGGAACTAAAAGACACCTTTGTGCAGGTTCAACTAGAACCATGGGCAAAGCCAGGATTTGCCTAGGACAGCTGATTGTCAGAGGCGACAAAATTATCATGCCCTTATTGTTTATCTTGCTTGTGCCAGGACCCTGGAAATCCATGCTGGTTGCTGGTACTAGCAGGTGAGTCCACGGGGCAGCAGTGCTCCTCAGGCAGGTCATGGTGTCTGAGCTTCCCACCTCCACCCAGGCCTCTAGAACCAAAAACCCAGCTTTATACAGATCTCCTTAGAAGTGCATAGGTCTCTTCACTCCTTTCTGTCCCTGGCCTAGGACACACCTCCAGATTTTGCTTAGCTGACTCAGACTCCCCAGAACTACTGAGAAGCCTTTGGCTAGTGCTGCCTTTGGCCACTTGCTCAGGACTTGCCTGACTGATAGTAATGCAATCTAATATCCAAATGTAAACAAACACTACAGTCAAATATTCAGAGCTTTTAGGCCAAAACTGTGTGGAAGATCCCATTTAATATTTTAATGACATTTAGGAAAAACTGTATAGCCATTGCCTTGTAATACTCAGGACCAGGTGACACTGAATTCAGCTCTAGCAATGCTGTGCTTAATTTTCAAATTAAGGAACATAGTAAGAGTACAGGGTTCATACTCATGCAAGAAGACACATACAGATTACCAGAAGAGATTCAGCAGTTTGGTGAAAGTTAGCCAACTTCCCTTACAAATTTTTGCATGTAAATCTTTTTAACCACCCTCAAGAAAACAAAAAAGCTGAATGGAAAATTGTCAACCTGGAGGGTCTACTCTCCACCCCTCTAAAAACAGACATCTGTTTTCTTATAGAATCATAGAATAGTTAGGGTTGGAAAGGACCTTAAGAACATGCAGTTCCAATCCCCCTGACATGGGCAGGGACACCTCCCCCTAAACCATTCTTACTCCATTCCCCCGTCTCCATTCTATTTGTATACATTTAGAGCAGTCTTAGTTGCATAACTGAAGATAATCTTGAATGCCCTTAATCATGGCAGAAGAAAAGAATTTCTGAAAGTGTGACATTAGAGAGATAAGTTTTATTCTTGAGTCCCCCACAAAAGCGCAAGAGTGTATTTTAGTATCAAAGCTCAGGAAGCCAAATTAAAGAACATCCTTAATTCTGTAATTTGTTTGATCTGATTTTATAAGCATAACATTCTCTCCTATAACTATTTGCAGATTTTCTGCACATGCATCCAGATGCACACATGCTAAAGCAAGCGGCATCATATCTTCACAAAACTAGACTAAGCAAGGGATTAATCAAAATCCTCTAAGGACTGTCTGAGACAATGTGACTTAGTGCAAAATGGCTTCAGATCATACAAGTCTGGTAATAAATGGTCGTGACACACATCTCGGGGGGGGGGGGAGGGGGAGAGAACTTGTGATATATGACCCTTACTGTATACCATAGGACTGTCTTGGATTTTTGAGAGGTTTAAAAGCTTTGCAGCTGCAACAGTTCTGTTTCTTTTATGTGGGGAGTGTGAGGAGGAGGGCTGTATAAATTTGACTCTGCTCAAATTTATGGGCTTCATTAAAACCAGATAAACATCAAAGTTATTGAATTACAAATCTAAACTAGGCACTCCTTCCCTCGAGGGAGCCAGGGGACTGGGGGCAATGGCAACAGACTGCGTACTTAAAACACCACCTTCTTGTGCACAGAGAAAGGAAATAAACACCACAGATACAACTTGGGAAGCAAGATGAAGCAGTCACACCCTTTCGAGTGTAACCAGTTTGTTTTCAGTTTGTTCCCTTAATATTATCCTAACATTACTTTCTCAAGTAACTAGGCAACCTCCAGTGTCCTACTGGTGAAACTGCTGCGACTCGGTAGTTTCGGTTGGCTACTAGAAGTAGCAGAAAGTGCAGAAGCACTTCCCTCCCAGGGCTACACTGCCGCCTCATGGCACTTTTCTACATAGCCCTCTTCCCCC